>JALBCR010004074.1:0-76021 GCA_030710515.1 Abscondita cerata | reverse complement strand
TCATTGTGTCGATTTCAGTTACGTATTGCTAATTGGTAGCATATCTACTAAGAAAAACTTTGCACATTTCAGCAATTCCGCCATTACATAAGAAAAAAAGTTATGTTGCATGATATATTATTGTTTAAAAAAATGGAATTGTTCATTTCGATTCCATTTTTCTGTGTTACTCTAAAAGACTAAATGTCAAATGATAAATATTACATAGCTGTATATTTAGTATACGGAATTTTAAACCATTTTTGTAAACAAGTCCACCTTTCGACCTCACCTTTATATGTATAAAATGTCGACTATGTTTATTAAAAAATATTATTTATCTATCACATAAATCATAAAAACGGCAATTATCTTAATAACCAATTTGGGATACTCAAAATGTTAATAAGAAAGTAATTATATCAAGACAGTTTAGAAATAAGCGCGAAACATGACATAATTAATATAATCATTAAATTTGATATCGAGTTTTATATTTTTAATTTATTAATTTTAATTGCTTGATTTACGCACAGATTGAAAATAAACCAAACTTGCTGCTGCTTACGAAATGTATACTGTTGTTGCAAAAGCTTCAGACAAGAAATATTATTAACACCAAAAAGTATTCTTACCGTTGGAATGTTGTTGCATCGAAAGATTTTTGTACAGATAATCTGCATTCAATAAGAATGACATCTAAAAGCTAGATGCAAAACCTGTTGAACGTACGACGACCCTCGCATTTATATTCTTTACGTACTACAAAATTTATTTATTGCTTTAATTGTTCACAAAAATTTAAAAAAACAAAATTTGACTAACGTTTTGCATTAAACTGCAAAAACTTAATTTATGTAAGTAAAGAATATGCTTATGATTTTTAAATAGAATTAAATATTTCTGTTTTTTTTTAGACTAGAATTTTTGTATTAAACCTTGGAATCTAGAAACAAAAAATAACATTTCTCCAACGTTATTTGTTGATAGTTTCTTACGTGGAGTCTTGGTTTTCATTTTAGTAAAACTTCAAAATTTTAAATTATTTGAAATACATATTATATAATCGTACGATTAACTATCGTCAATTTATTGTACAGAATATCTTGGGAAAACTATCTAAGAAAGCGGAATATTTCAGGCGCTGTAGTCAGGAATGCGATCTATAGAGAATATTAATCGTAATTGGTGATAAGTGTTTACTTGACTATTCCAAGCACATATGTATAAAATTTTCTGCAAGTTTTTTTGTAAATACATATACCATTTAAAGTAGAACTTTTTCATTGTGTGAATGTTTATAAACGTGTCGTACTAAACGAATCAGCAAAAATATACATACGGAGTGACCCAGGGTTCCGCAATTGGCCCTTAATTTTTTTAATGTTGAGAATAGCAACATGCGATTTGTGCTTCTCTATTGTACACATATTTGAATATTTTCAATAAGATGAGTGAATTCGAAAGGCAAACTAATTTTTTTTAATGAAAAACATTTTTAGATTCTCCGTGTGTGTGCTGAGACTGAAAAAGTTGTGTAAATTATCTTTAAATGGAACTTTATTGCTTCGTTTATTCCAAATAAACTCTGTATTGATATGTTGCTTATATGGTAAAATTTGAATATACATAGGTATTAAGATCGGTTTTCTTAACAATCATTTTATTCAATCTGTAACGGTAAAATAACCAAAAACAGAAAGCTAATTAAATACATTTGTTTTTTATTAACTTAATTTGTTCTTTAATTTATAGAGTAGTGCCAAAAATGAAATGCGTTGATTGGTGTGATAATTTATTCAGAAGTGGCAGATTAAAAAGTAATTTATAGCCTAATAATAACATTATCATGTTTTAAATGTGTTTACATTTTTTTTTAGATCAATCAGTAACAACTCTTTAGAAAGTATCTCTTATTTGCACTTCGGCAATCAATAAAAATAGAAAAAACAACATATAAGCCTAAAGCTGGTTCTAGATATTTCGAGGTTATCAAGAAAAAAGCTCTGTATAAATCTTTTATCGGTAATGTGCATATAAATTACTAATTATAAGTTTAATTTATGTAGAAAATTTCGAAAATTAAGGAAGTGCAGTTTATGTACCATAATGTCCTTCTTTTTGAAGTTTTGATTCTTAATTTTTAATCGTTGTGAAAGTTCAAAGAAAAATTCTCTCTGTTAAAATTTTAACAGTTTTCTAAAACGATTATGTACTTTTACTTATGATTTTTCCACACGGCTAAACTTTGTTGTATTTTTCTAGACTAAGTTGTTTATTGTTCCTTCATTTTATAATAATTTTGAAAATGTAAAATTTGGAATTAACATTTTTTTACGACATAAAAGAGATCAATTTTTTTGGCAATAAGGAAATATTAACTCAAAGTATTTGAATTAGTGTCAATTGTACACATCCAAATATCTTATTTATTAAAGATGTAGACATAAATCAATTGAATTCCAGTTACTGTCGAATAGGTAATTATAAACAGCTCGAAGCATAAAATAATAGATAGCTTAGGTTTAACCCATTTTTTACACCTCTTTGTGGTCGGTCTTACCGTGCAATTTTACGAGCACATTTTAATCTTAATTGTCATCAATGTGTATACATTGGTAATTATAACCAACACATTTCTGACAGATTACTATGTGATTACTCTTGAAGTATAGAAAATTTATATCGAAAACGATATCACGCTTAATTTTTTAATAAAAATTATACACGAGTTCTCTTAATTCATATTTTTTATACTGTTCACTATGAAAGGTTTCAAAGCACAAAGTTAAAAAACCACTTAACACAACCTAAAATATTTTGTCGAGTCACTATATTGTCAGAGATTGATCACATTAAAATGAAGTATACTAATAAGTAACTGTAACGGACGCATTTAACAGATTAAAAGCGAACTGGTTGAGGGTACTTTCAAATTAAACCAAATAAAATAATAATAATTATTTTTGTAATGATAACATGCGTGAATTTTGCTGTCGTGCTTTAGTTATAAGAAATTGTTTAATTAAATTTTATTTTTCTAATAGGTCAGATTATATTAGTACGATAATGAATGTGTTAAAAATTAGTATGCTTTTCAATTAGTTGAATTTTAGAAAATATTATGCAAGGCGGGAGAAATTTTTTACAAAACGCGTGGACTTATCAAATTTGTTTGCTAGAAAATCTTTTACAAGAAATTTTGAAGCTAAATCACTTCATCTCTTTGCTCTGTTACCGCTACATCTAAAATTGTAAGTGGGTGGTAATACGCTCATTTGAAACCTCCCTCAACCCTACTTGTTTGTTGTTCTTAATGGTAATTATTTGTATTAAAGGCTTCTTAAAGAAACAATTTCGGCATTTATTCAACTGACGGAAACCTTTTATAACATTTCAATGGTGTAATCGATTTTTCCGGGTGGTGTTAATATCAGAAATTGCATTCAAATGCTTTGTATCACTTGCCCTACAGTCACATTTAAACGGATTAAATGATTTTTACGTTAAATCGCGTTTCCTCAATCGATTAAAAACAATTTTAATAGAATGTTGTCGAAATATGTATATGTATCAGTATATAACAGTGACATTGAATTTAATAGAATGTACCTACAAATATTACGCAATGGCTCACACAAACATTTTAATTCTTAATTTAAATTTAGATTTTATCAGAAAAATGTATTAATAAGATAAATAATTTCTATATGCATTAGGCTAAAATGATTGCAAATTAATTATTGAAATACCTTAAATGGACCTCAAACCATTTAAGATTTTGTGTTATCAATCAAAATTGTTACTAGTTTTGTTAAAATAAAATTTAGCTTGTGTTCTTTCGAGACTTGCTGTATTAAATTACCCCAATGTATTACATAACGCTTTGTAAATAACATTAATAAATTTACAGATGAACTAAGTTGCCAGTTGTATTCTGACTAAGCACTTTCTTACTTTTTGTAAGCAGCGCGTACTTCAAGGATTCTGTTATGCCTTTCTTTATTAATTCCGTGTTTATTTTTATCATTGATTGTTGATTTTTTTTCTTCTAGCTAACGTGCTTAATGGGGATGGTAGCCGAAGGCCTGCCGTTAACGCGGCAGGAGCGCGGTACCCACCAAGACATCTTAGCTGGTGCCGATTTTGTATCGATGTTAATAGATCTTCGGCCAGACATGAGATGCGAGAGAATGTAAAAACTACACCAACTCCATCAACCACAGTAGAGGCAGCATTAGCGAAGCATGCCTACAGAAAATCACAAACGCCAATTCGAGAATTGCGTATTCCTAGGTCAACATCGTCTTCAGAATTTCACAGTTCAACTGAATTTTCAGAGAGTGTTAAACTAAAGATAGTCAAGAACCTCGGATACAAAATAATAGTGACCAATTAAATAATAAATTAAGTGCAAGTAACAAAACGAATACTAGTTTAGTGGTTTCCGTTCAAGTGTCGTTATCGGAAGGTAATTCTCATGTTAATAAAATTACTTCCGACACAAAAAATCTTGAAAACAAAGATGCCCAAAGTAACGTTATTGTATCGGAGGAATATAAAACCATACCGGCTGAAATGAATAAAAGTGATTTTAGTGTAGACGAGAGTGAGCCTATAACTATTTCCACAAATGCTGAGTTCACCCAAGATTACACAGTAAATATCCCTAATTCAAACAAATTTCAAGAAAAAGATAAATTTGGGCATCGGTCGCTCCCATATAATGATAATCAACCAATAGAATATGCACGGGGGCGATCCGTATCGTATAGTACGGTAATTCAAGCACTTCCAAAACCGCAACCACAAAGTATTGTGAAAGAATCTAGCAAACAATGGGTTGGTTCGACACCAAATTATAGAGAGAGGCAAGAACGCCACTTTGAAATAAAGAAGAGCCCAAACGAAAATCAATTCGAAGACAAGAATAAAAATTATAAAAACGAACAAAGTCCGACACCGTCGGCCAAAACTGCGTCTCGCGTAGCATCTAGTTCTGTGGCCGAAACGAACGACTATTTCGTTACAGCAAGTATGAACCGGATAATTATCAAAACAATTTTTAAATAACAAAGATCAATGGAATAAACCGGAGTTTATTTCAGAACCACCACAGTCCAAAATAATTCCTTCAACTGAAAAATACTGGGAACTGCCTACAAAAAATAGAGATCAACTACCGTCATATCTTCGTCCGCTTGAGTCTAAACGCCAACGTGTTCCTGTTGTATACGGTAAACCCGAACAAAATTATGAAGTAGACGAATCTGTGAGCGTAATGAGCAACGGACGCGTACATGGTGTGCAAGCGAATAAATTTTCATTACCTTCCCACCCGCTGATGGGAAAGTCGACCCAAATGATAATCAAAAAGTTGGTTATGTTGTAGAAGGAAGAAATTATAGAAAATATCGAGTAGAAGAACGAACTGCCGATGGATTTATTGTTGGCGAATATGGAGTAGTAAGTCACGATGATGGATCACTTCGGGGTGTGCGTTACACAGCAGATGGGACCACAAATCCCAGGCTAATTTATGATGCATTAATGAAATTTTTATCATTGTGATTAATTAGATTCATAACCGGTGTTACGTTACTTAATAAATATCGTCTAGTTCCTCTAAAGTTCTCCGTCTAACTTTTTAAGAAATTAGAAATGAGAACATATCTTTAGATCTGTACTTATCCTATGGTTCGTACACGTGTCGTATAAACCACATTATAAGTGTGTGTTGCTCTAATAAATAAATCCAATTATATATAAATGCCATAAATGTTAACTTGTGAATAAGGATTAGGATTTAAGTGACATTTGTAAAGGCTGTCATTGTTTTTACATTTTAAGTTTTTTATTTTAAAATGTTCGAAGAATTGCTCATGTACTTTTTTTATCGTGTTTGATAATTAGCGTACTGTTCTATTTGTATTTATTATTTTTGATATTTTACTAAGTCAATAATAAATAATGTATATAACAATTTATAACAACTTAGTGTTCTTGCTTGCTTCTTTAAGTTTTTTTGATGCTAAAAAATCTTAATTGGATTACTAGTTGAGCGGTTGCAGTTCATTTTTAATTTTTTAATATATTATAAAACATCGATTAGTTTATTATTTAAGTATTTTATTAGTTTTGTTCGGCAAAAAATAGAGTTTAAAGAATATTTAAAAGATAAAACTTACGTAAAAACAATAATCCTGGCGATTTTGACCCAAAACCTACAAACAAAAAATAAATTAGTTTAATAATTATAACAGAAATAATGAATATTCTGCTAAATTTTAACAAATACTAAATTTTTTTAATTAAATTTTATATTTATTAATAATTAATTTTAAACAAAGGGGAGAAGAATTGATAAACTTTAAATTCCATAAGAGCTGTTAAAAATTAAAGCCTTAAAGGTATGTATTTGACACCTTCAGGTAAAAATTCTAAAACAAAATAATGATTAAGATTTAATTTAGCGTGAAGTAAATAAAGACAATCGGTTAAATTTCACCCATTGAAATTTTATGAATAGAATTCAAAATTTCTATGAACACTGTTTGCAAATTAATAAATATATCAAGTAATAGTAATTAGTAAACTTGTCAAGTTGTAACGCGTACATTTGTCAATTCTGACAGATTTAATTTCAACACATCCAGTTTTATTCATTTAGAGTAGACGTACGGGAATTTTTTCATGGTCCACTTTGTAGAAAAATTTTTTGAATCACGCGATACTATAGCTTTATCATGCTTAAAGTTATAAGCAATTTCAGGGAAATAGAGAGTCAACTTGGCTTTCCAAAAAATCCAAGGTGTACCGGTCAAAACGTGGCGATTTTTAATGTACTGTTTCAAAATACTAAAACCTTAAGCTGGTATTAATATTTGTAAGTTTCTGTAATATCTTCGGTATCCATTCTTATTAATTAACAAAAATATAATAAAAAAGTATCAATTTTGTTCTGTCCTTTAAAAATTAAGCACAATATACAATTCAAAACAGCTTTTTTTGGAAAAAGGAATAGATGCATTAAAAAAACTGAGTTGAGAGATCTATATATATAATTTCCTTGACATCTCCGTCTGTCTGTTTATCATCTCCTCCGAGTTGTTTCAAAAAAAAAACTGAATACACCATTCGATAGAGGATTTTAAGGAGGTCTGGGTGCAAGGGTTTTTAAAACTCTAACTTAACCCCCTGGGGGACTGGCCATACTTCAAAATTAATTTTTGTTTTTATTACCATATATGTTTGTCTTGACAAACAACATTTGACCTATGACCTTAAGGTCAACAGTTATAGGTCAAAATTCATGCGTCCGTAGGACGTGCTTAAACCCTAGTTATATTATAACAATATTATAATAAACGAGAAACACGTATTAGACGAAGCAATTTTGTTTTAACCTGTACAACTCAATTTTTTGTTGTCGTTAGTTAAAATGTTACATAATAACTAAAAAAACCAATCCTTTCTTGTAGAAACAAGCCGCTGCTAAAAATTGGAATTGGAACATCAAATTTTTAAATAAAATTTGATTTAGTTTTGTAATATTGTTGCACGTTTGACTGTAGGATTGAAAGGCCTATAATGTTCTTAAACAGAGTCTGTCCATAGATATTAAAATAAGCGTTTTGAGCAGAACTCCACATCGTTTTGGTACTAACAAACGTGTAAAGGAGTATTGAAAGTGTGCGACGATGCACAGGGTAGCGCAGAGAAACGGGAAATTTTAAAATAATTATAATAAACCAATGAACTGTACAAAAAAAAATTTTAATGCTCAAAATGTATTGGTCAAGAGTGGAAAAATACATGAGAAATGTTGGAAATAAGAACGTGTTCTTCAATCTGAGTGTTGAGGTGTGTGAGGTGGCTCCATCCTGTTGAAACCAGGTTTGCTGAATATCAATATCTGCAAAAGCATGGAGCCGTGGAGCAAAAAATGTCTCGTCTTTTCAAAATTCCGAACCCATGTTGATATTGCATGTGAAGAAGGAACTTGACCGCGGGGAGGAATATCATATTGGCGTCGGAACACTCTGTTGCTGTTGCACTGTCGCCATTTTTGTAGTACGCTCTCACGGCGACCGCGCGCTCTGCACCACTCCACTGCTCCATCTCAACAAAAGTCCGTTACTACTTGGCCTCATGACTACCGTCTCCTACTCATACGAGACTTACAAGTATACCAACAACAACTTCAAAATATCCCGTTTCTCTGCGTCACCCGTAGAACGTTTTGCGCGAAACATAAAATAAACGTTTAAAGACTTTTCAACTCGCACCTTAATAATTTTGATAGAAAAACTGAAAAAAATATTGGTTGTAGGGAAAATATTAACGTTTAAGAAAAAAAAGGAAGTGCACCGCGAAGCAATTTTAAAATCTAACTATAAATTTTAGTAATGGCCGATAATTGTTAAATGCATCTAACTATTTTTTATAGTACGCCATTAATATGAACAATCAATGTACGAACGCTTCCCGGTACTTACTAGCGTTCCTACGTCGGGACAAAACGAGGTACCGCACCAACACACGTTCCTTTCTAGATGAGTTCAAAATAAAAATGAAAATGCAAATAGGGTTTTAGAAAAGATTTCAACAAAAGTTATAGACAATAAGATTTCCCACAACTTTTTTTCATAACTTTTTTTGTATAATTAATATTGGTGGAGATATTGGTAAAACAATTAGCGTCACGTGATAGTCATATCTCAGTAATTATTTATCGGTTATTAAAACACAAGAGATTGATTTTTAGCGGGTATTTTTTTGACAAATACCTGTTTTCCATGAAAATTATTCGTGAAACAAGTACTTCCATTTATTACAATCGATAACATTATGTATATTTTAGATAAAACGTGTTTTATAGTTATCCAGCTACGCTCCACACATGAAATGAATCAATAGCATTACCCTGTGGGTAATCTTATCTAAAAATATACAAATTTTCACGAGTGTCTGTTAACCGGTAAAATATTTAACCTCCAGCAGCACCTCTCGTGGCGAGTCAACAAAACAAACCATTCAAAAAACGTAGAGCTAACTGCAGAAGAGCTTCCTCCAATCAAATTCAAACGTAATCGGGCATGCGCATAACACAGTTTAAAAATGTAGATAGTTTTCATTGTAAAATATTGAATGTTTTTTCAAATAATTATTTCTAGAAATCGGTGAATCAACTTTATTTGTATTTTAAGTACCATTACTTATATGTATATCTTATTTGACGAACACATAAAAAGATAAATTCAACCAGACTTTGCGTGAAATTAAGATAAATTTTGATTATATTTATAAAAACGGTCAATAATTAAAGTAATTATGAGTTGATTGCTTTATTTAAGCTTCTACAAATTTTAATAAAAGCTCAAAGAGGGTTTACTTGGTATTTGTTTCTAGCATGAGACAGAATAATTTTGTGGGTTCTTTAAAATATGTCTACTAAATATAAAGTATTGACATATTCGTACTTATGAATAGTTCTTTTCATGCCCCTAAAATTTGAAACCTTGTTCCACATAGTTGGAATAACTTTAATTGCCTGCCTTATAAATATTGACAAGATAAGTATAATTGAAAGCTAAATCATTACATAACTAATGAAATAATATAAATAAATAAATAAATAAGGGTTGAGTAACCTAATTTTTGTATGAGTAACAATACATTGTTCATTATTCGATTGTGTTGAATTGTTTGTGGTAGGAAGCAGTTGCTGATTGAAGGAAGCTCTTCTGCAATTAGCTCTACGCATTCAAAAATATTCTATGTAATAGAATATCAATGTGTATCAATTTTCACTACGATTAGTGATATGGTACAATAGTTAACCTGTAACAGCGCTCTCTAATGGCAAACTGTATCAAGGCGAATAACACGAAAATATTTATAGTTGTTACCCCAGATACTGGACCTTCTGCTTAGGAGTTGCGGGTCGGGATTAACAATTAAAACCCATTTTAGTGTGGTGCCGATGTTTCGACCAAAGATATCTGGTCTTTTTCAAGGCTTCTACTATAAGGTGTTTTAAATGTACCGCATCACAATTAGAGAGAGTAATAATTAATTTAGACATAAAATAATATATAATGTAAAATATTAATATAACCGTAGTCATTAAATTATTAGAACTAGAAACATGTACTTATTAGAAGAAATTCATTCCATTTAGTAAGCGAAAATCACAATAGTCCGGTTGTATTGAAAATCCATAGCAACGCCATAATTTTAATGAACACATTCGTGAAAAGTCACAATTTGTGTGTAATTTCCTGCATCGATTTGACGAAATTTGTTACAAAATGCGCTATGAGTGATTCGGAGAGGCTTCCGTCGGATGTTGAAGAGTTTGCAGTAAATGCAGTTTCAACCCTGATACCTCAGAAGTCAAAACGTGTGTACGAGAAAACTTATTGAAAAAATGGTGTACTGAAAAGAAAATCAAGAATGAAGCTAATGAGAAAGTACTTTTTTTACTTTGAACACTTATTCAAACGGTATAAATGTTCAAGTCTTTGGGCCTATTATTGGATGATAAGAATCATAAATTAGGGTTGCCAGATGTCCGGTATTTAAGCGTACAGTCCGTTATTTTCGAGGCCTGTCCGGTAAAAAATAAATGGTCATACCGGACAGAACAATGTCCGGTATTTTGAAGAAAGTCGGTACTACTGGTCACAAGCGCCTACAAAAGTAGGCATATGAAATCCCTCAAACGCAAAACTCGCGCGCGCTCCTCGCTCGCTCGGCTGCCCTAAACTAAACCCAAGCAACTCAAAATATGAAAATTTTACAGGAGAGCCAAAAACGTGTTTTTGTCGTTTTTGATAAATTTTACTTCGATGGCATATTATATGAACATTTTATAGAGTTCATAAGGTATAAATGCTCCATAATTTAGGGTATTTCAGGAACAAACGTTATTCCTGACATTTCAAACGCCAATCATTGTTTACTGCGTAGGATAACACAGATATTTTGTATTCATACTTTACATAAAAACAAGTATCTTGGCAAGTTACTTGTTTTCATCTTAGACGTATTATTGGAATATCTGTCGTTTTACTAAGGAGTCAAAACACGCATATCAAGTTAAAATATGTTTTGCTTGTAAAAATTATAAAACAACCTAACATAATTTTATTTTTATATAAAGTCAATCGGTATAGTCGGTATTTTATTTACATAGCAATAAAATCGTTTAAAATAAAATTATAGTTCTACAATGAAACGAATTAACTATCTAATCTACGCTAAAACAAGTATCTCAAGTCAAGATACTTGTTTTTTAGCGTAGATTAAGACATTTACTTGTTTTCAGCGTAGATTTTGGCTTTAAAAAAAGATACTTGAATCTGAAAAAACTGAATATTTCAAAAAGTACAGCTTTATTTAAGAAACCTGAAATGCGGAAAATTGTCTTCTCTTGCATTCTATCGGAATATCGAAAAAAAACGTTTTTTTCAATTAACTTGAGTTACTTGGTTTCTGCTTAGGGCAGCCGCGCTGTCTGTATGTGCGTTTGGGGGCTCTCACTTCACCACTGTATACCCGTCTCACTCACTCGTACTTGCTGCCTGCGTCCACCCCCCACCAGCGCGCGCCCGGTGTGTTTTGTTTTGATTTCGAGATGTGTTTACCTAGTCGATAATAAGATTACGCGACGTTTGGGAGTGTTTACGCAGTTGACCTAAGTACCTACTCGTTTAAAGAAGCAAAGTTGTTCGTCGTAGTTGCGTGTATGTTTTTGTTTTTGACTGTTTGTTGAGTTTTACACAAAGTTAATGGAAAAAGGAGGAAAAAGAAGCATCCACGAGTTCTGCAACTGCAACACCGCCAAAGAAAATAAGGCGAATGTGCCATTATAATAAAGACTGGGAAAATAAATATTCTTGGATAACTAAAGCCAACGTCGACACTAAAGCTTACTGTAAAATTTGTAGAAATGAATTTACTGTGGCTGAAAGTTTGAAGGGGCGAACCAGCATGCCTCTACAAAAAGCATAAAGACGCGGAAAGTCCGCAAGCCAAGTCTCAAAGAATGGACTCTTTCTTTACGCCTAAAGGAAGCGCACAGTGTGAAAAAGTAAGTCTTGCCGAGTTAGCAGATATTTTTCACTCTGTAAAACATCAAATCTCCTATTTGGCTCAAGATTGTTCATTAAAGGTCAGAAAACAAACCATCACAGATTCGGAAATCGTCAAACAAATGACCGGAGGGCGCACCAAATGCACTGCCATTGTAAATCAAGTTCTGTACCCTTATTCAATGGAACTGGTCCAAGAGGATTTGAAAGAAGAGGTACCTTTTTCCGTCGCTACTGATGCGTCGAATAAAGGAAACAAGTTTCCGTTCAGTATTTTACAGCAAAATCTGGAATGTGCCGAAAAATTTTAGATTTCTACGAAGATCCATTCGAAGACTCGCGATTTATAAAAAATCACCTGTCCAAAGTCTTAACAGAAACAAATCTTTCTTGGAGCAGAGTAACTGCGTATGGAGCAGATAACGCCTCTGTTAATTATGGAGGAAGGAAGAAAATAGTAACATCATCGCTGCCCATTGCAATGATCATATAATTCATAACCGTGCCAAAAATGCTTTGAAGATGTTGCCAGTTGATGTAGAAAACATCGTTCTGAAAACAATTTTCCCGTGCAGCAAAAAAGAGACAAGACCTAAAAGAGTGCTTTGAATTTTATGAAAGTGAATTCAAAGAGGTCCTTCGCCATATACCCACTAGGTGGTTAGCTTGTTCAAAGCCCTGGATAGAGTTTTGTCATCGTGGGGGCCGTTAAAAAATACTTTCTCGAACTAGGCGCCAATAATTGTTCACCGGATATATGGGCTATTATAAAAGACCAAGTAGATAATCCCACAACAGAAACGAACCCCACTTACACAGAACTCTATCTATACTTCACGCACAACTTCATGGCATCATTCCAGGAAATGTTACTATTACTGGAAAAGAGCGACACATTAGCTTTCAGTCTACACAATATTATGACACGATTCCGGGACACAATAGTGAAAAAAATTAATGACGAACACTTCGGAATGAAAGTGCGTATGGCCATGAACAAAAAGTACCTATCGGATAAAGAAACTCAGGAGTTTAAAAAACTCGCTCTGATTGCTTATCAACGAGCTGTTGTTTATTTGGAAAAGTGGTTCCAGTTCGAAAACTCGGTGTTCAGAAGCTTCAGTTGCTTGGACCTTGAACGCGGTCTACCAACTTTGGACCAACTAATTGAATTGTGGACTCTAACGGGAAACAACGACACTCCACCGGCAGAACTCTACTCAGAGTTGGCTATACTTAACAGTGTTTACCTGTCCCTGGAGGGAAAGTCAGTGGATATGTGGTGCAGCTTTTTTAGTAAAGAATCAGCGCCAAATCTTCTCAAATTGGTCCAACATGTATGCAGCATTCCCTTATCGAACGCCTTCGTCGAGCGCATTTTTAGTGTGATAGGAGATATGTGGACCAATGAACGAAACCGCCTTGGTCTAGGGACTGTAAAAAGTGAACTGTGTGTGTTTTTCAACATAAACTATAGCCGCACTGATTTTAAAGAACGGGTTGTATCAAATAAAACACTATTGAAAGCGGTTGCATCAAATGCTAAATATGTTAAAAAGAAGTAAGTAGGTACTACCTAAAAGTATCTAGGTACAGTACAGACAGTACAGTACAACATAAATTCGTTTTAGATAGAAGAATGATCCAACTTTATTATTTGTTCATTGGAAGTTCCTATTATTTTTGTTAAACATACCTATCTGGTTTTAGGTGATTTTATTTTTTCAGAACTGCAAGCGTTTTTTGAAGAGAAAATCAAAAAGGCATAAACCTAAAAAGTCAAATATTTTCACCAAAGACAATGTGTCCAAGTTTCTATAAGAAGCTGATGATACCAAAATTTCTCGCGAATTTTGTTTATCGTCTGGAAATATAACTAATGTTAATTTAGTAGACGTTGTTTGAAAGTATGTAATTCTCCGTCCACATGGACGGTTTTTATTGGATAGAAATGATAAAAGTATCGTACAGCCCGTAGGCATTAATACAATCGGAAAAATGTCATTGCTACAAAAAATCATCTCTTTTCTTCTCTTCTATTTTTTGCCAATGCAGGGGAAGATCTTTTAACAATAAAGCGACACGGTGAAAATAAATAAAGATTTCAAGCAGTTACATCAATACAAATTTAAAGTTTGATGCAAATTTATCAAATGAGACTTTCTCCGAGTCTAGGTTTACAGGTTTGAAAGTGAAAATGTTACTATAAATGCTTATAAAAATGGAAATTAGATGTTTAATAATTTTTCATTTTATATAACTAGTGTTATAATTAGTCTCTTTATAAAACCCAAATTAGTTAGATAATATAGCTATTATAAAACAGGGTTAGATAGAAATTTTTAAAGAAGGAGGAATGAAAAATTGGTTGACTTTCTCGGTATTTGAAATACTAATTTTAATTAGTTGAAAAAAAAGTTTAAATTATCTAACAGTTCACTTACTTACATTTAACAATATGAACTAAATATTATTACCAAAAACTAAAACGTCTTTGAAGAGGGTCTATAGTTTATATCTACATCACTGTCGCACTTAATTTGGATTGATCTGTTATTGTTAGTTTTTCTTACAAACATTTTTCCTGTGCGGGTCCATATGTACTTCTATTCTTTATCTACAGCCACTTGTCTAATTATTGTAACAACAATTGAACGTCGGGAGATAGATAATGATAGGCAAATATACGAGTTTCCGGAAGGTTACAATTTAGAAGTTGTGATGAAATTCCACGATTGTTTTTCTCACGTTCAGAGATCTTTTAAAGTCTATTAACCAAGCTTTCTTGTCCTGTCGTCCGCAAAATTTAACGACAATGGGTTTATTCCCACCTTTAGTCTTAGTTGGTAGTCTATGTGCTGTACTTATATTATCTGAAGTTGTTTTATTATTTACTAGTCTTTAAGCGCGTCCTATGGACGCATGAATTTTGACCTATAACTTTTGATCTTAAGGTCATAGGTTAAAATGATGTATACAAAAGATGTTTGTCTTGTCAAGACAAACATATTTGGTAATAAAAACAAAAATTTATTTTGAAGTTTGGGGAGAGCGAGTGTAGCCAGCCCCCCAGGGGGTTAAGTTAGAGTTTCAAAAACCCTTATAAAAATCCTCTATCGAATGGTGTATTCAGTTTTTTTTTAAACACCTCGAAGGAGATAAACAGACAGACAGAGGCTTCAAGGAAATTATAATAAATAGATGACTGCCGAAACACTGTTATAGATTGCAAAGGTAGATTCATTTGGAGTCTCAGAGACTCCAGTTATAATTACATTGTCTACGCGATAGTAACTATGTAGGTTGGATAATTAAATTGCCTGCTTGCATCCTGCACAGACACTCATTAATGCGGATAATTTTAAAGTTCTTAACCTTCTAGGTGGAGGTGGGGTTGAAAATAACGGTCTCAATCTACATAAAAGGCCGACGTTTCGCCCAAACCTGTGAGGGCTTTATCGAAGCTAAAAATCTATTAAAAGTTAGAAAAATGTGTACATAGTCAAGACAGTAATACATTATAAAAACAAGCCTAAGAAGAAAAACTTTGACGTTCTTGATATGAATTAGATAAGGATTAATAATCACCTGAATACCATCTTATGTAAACAAATTGTCCGGTATTTTCGATTATTCACCTTGTTCTATGAACCGACTGTTCGATGTAAACTCAATATTAATCTTTTTTTTTCCTGTTTATTACTTTTTGCATTCTGGTTACACAAACAATAAGCAAAATAATATGTGTGTTAGAGAATATTGGACATGAACATGACATGGTTGAAATCCAGCGATTAGAACTTACAGTTTCCTACATATATATAGTATTTCGCACTAAACTTAACTATCACTTTTTTTACTGTATCAACTTTTAAGTCACTCAGAATGTCTACATTTCTCACAAAGTATGGTGCATCGCACATAGCCCGAAGCACTTTTGATTGAAATCTCTCAATTATTTGTATGTTGGAGTTAGCTGTTGTTCCCCAAAGTTGAATACCATATGTCCATATGGGCTTGAATATCGCATTGTCAACCAGGAGTTTGCCTGTGAGGGATAGTTTTGATTTCCTACCTAGTAACCAGTAATGTTTACTAAATAATATACCAAGTTGTTTTGTTTTTGTTTAGATATGAGACTTCCAAGTCAGTCCTTTGTCGAGGTGTAGACCAAGATATTTAACCTCATTTACTTGGGTTAACGGAAAGTTGCTTATTGAAACTGGTAGTGTGTTGCCTCTGCGCTTGGTGAATGTGATATGGTACGATTAAGCTTCGTTGAGTTTGATACGCCATCTTTTGGTCCAATGAGTCAATTGATCTAAGCTTTGTTGTAGAAGATGAGCAGCTATTGCTGGGTCTGTGTGTTTCGTCATTCTGATTTTATCATCAGCGAAGGTGGCAGTGAGGGATTGCGGACTTGTTGGTATATCTGCTGTGTACAGGAGGTATAACATTGGACCTAAGACACTTCCCTGAGGTACACATGAGTTGATTTTGTGGAGCCCTGTTTGGTATTGACCAACTTTAACATAGAAATATTGCTCTTCTAGGTACGAATTCAGAATAACGTATAGCGGATGAGGAAGTACTTTTTTGAGTTTATACATGAGGCATGCATGCTACACCTTATCGAAGGCCTAGCTTTGATCGAGTAGAGCAGCTGTACAGTATTGCTTCTCTTCGAAAGCTTGGTTTATGTTATTCTACTATTCGGTCAATATTAATGTATTAATTTAATAATTTTAAATGCAATTTTAATACAATGTATAGTTACACTGTTTTAATGTTTAACCAATACTGATCACTTTGATTGTAGTTTTATTGAAAATTAAGCACTTTTTGCTACAGGATTTTGGAAATATAGCTCTTACGAAGTAAGTACGTTGACAACCCAGATATATATGGCGTAATGTTTCCACTAAGCACTAATAATGGGGGTAGTATAAAAGCTGTTGTACCTTTAAATATTATCAGAATGTAAAATATGACCTCTAAATTTTGACGGTTTTTTACTGACAACATGAATGATCAAGAACCAGGATAGAACCCTGGAACCACCTCCTTCCATTAGTGTAGCACCAGACCCGACCCAGGTTTCCGTGAAGGTATGGATAGTAACTTGAGAAGTACAGCCGGTGTAGATCCTTTTTATCATATACGTCAGTTAAGATACTTCATTGGCATTCATGGCAATATTTCGCTATCTTCGAAAGCGACACGATCTTCTGTGTCGGAACAAGACCATCTACACCAGTTTGTCAAAAAGCTGTAACACCATCTCCAGCAGCAACTGTCTCAATGACTACTGGTATAGATAAAAACTGCCCCTTTACATCACTAAATTGCGTCCACATCTATCTCTCGAAGGCAGATTCGACAAAAAAAACTTAAAAAATAACAAAACTCGGGTATCAACAGCACCCTTACAAGAACGCTTTACAAAAATTTCTTAGAAGAGGAAATAAATAAAAAAATAGACGCAATCACGATAAAAGAGCTTCAACTAAGAAAAATTCTAAAATAATAAAAAAAGTTGGTTCGAAAGAAACTAAGAAAAGTGAACAAAAATGGAAAAGATTAATAAATTTACCAACAGTAATAAATTGATTCATCATTCCTTCAAACTATTATTATATTATATTATTATACTGATAAATTTTTAATTTAATCGTAATAACATACAATCCCTAACTAATGTCTTCAATTTTTTTTAAGGTTAATTGCTATTCTATTCATTCAAACATTTACACATACAGTGACAAAATGTACTTAAAAATTTACGAACATAATTTTAGATAACCAATAAAAATCATTTTGAAAAGAAAAATAGAGAGACAGAAATTTCTTGATTTACAGGCGTAATATTATGATGTCGGCAAGGAATACATTGATTACGGTGAAAGACGTAGAGCGTAGAGCTTCAATAAAGTATAACAACAACTTAAATTGACCACAATAAAAATTCTGTTGGCATAAATAACATTTCATGCCTCATAAAAATCCTAATGTGTGCGATAATAAAAATAAAAAAAACTTCAAAATATAACAACTTATGACATAGTGACAGATTAATTAATATAAAGAAGTGTATCAAGTAGCAATAGTGGTTGATGGTATCAAGTGTCCAAGTTTTTCCAACCCATAGTAATAATTGCAATGTGTTTTCTTAATTACAATTAAATTTATATGTATTTTAGTTAGATTTGTCATACAAAGCAAAAAGTTAGTTAAAGAATCGCGTAATAATAAATACTCAACCATTAATTCTACTAAAACCGTAATGTATATGTAAATTACTTTTAGATTTGTTTCTTTGCAGTTATTATAATTCAAGATAAATAATGTTATGATATTTAAATAGTGTAATTCATTAAGTTTTAATTACCACAGTTACATTGCAAGAAATAGTTTGTAAAAGTAATTTAAGTAAAGAATGTCGATTCACATACACGCCAATTCAAACAATTTCTTTTTGATAATAAAGTTATTTTAAAATAATTAGGAAACCGAGAGTGTTGTAAGGATCTTTCCGTAATCCTCATACATATATTTCCTGATATTTATGAATTGCATGTTTTGCATTGTAAATATCAACGCAGTTTATTTGTCGTTAATTAAAAGTAATATTGCTTAAGGGATCAAGTAAATTACTAATACTGATAATTTAATTAAAACATGGAAAATTAATGTTGATAATTTTGTTTACTTTCTATAAACGGTAATACCCCTACATTAATGGTCATTGTGACATTATGGCATTGTGCTATCAAGTGCACGTTTGAAATAAAATAATTTATTTTATGATAAATTTTTAAAACCGAACTAAAGAAAATGAGGTTGTTTTATTTAATTTATGAAGGCCGTTATTGTCCAATTTATGCTTTTTAGTGGGATACTTTTTATGGAATGTTCTTTAAAATGAACAAACTATAAATACTGGGTATAAAATTAAGTAAAAATTATATTGTAAATATTAATGTTAAAACGTTAATCAAGGTAGGGTGAAAGGTCAAAAAATGTTGTACGTCAAGAATATATTTAGCAAAGGTCGACGATTATATTTATTTAGTGTCTAAAGTTATACATATTTCCATACCCTATATGTTTGTTGTTACACAAATAATTTACGTGCGATCAGATATTTTTAAACGTTCCAATTTGTTATTCCTGATAAATAACCTATAAAATAAATCATCACCATAGCAATTTGTTAAAACCATAATTAACAAATAAATAACTCACCCACAAATAATAATTAGCTCTTTAATGTATTACCTAAATATAGAAAGTCAAAATTTGTTGCTGGGGTTGTTAGTATTCACAACTTTTTCCATAACCAGTAAATTGAGAAAACCTACGTAAATTAAATAAATCCTAAAATATGCACAAAATGTAGGCACATATTTGAAGTAGATCATAAAAGTTAATGTTAAACAATGTGGAACAATCAATAACAAATCATGAAAATAATAATTGTTCATTGAATAAAATATATGTTTAAAGTTCAACTATGTGTTATGTCACGAATTTCGTTCATCCAAAACGGCCATGAAGTAATAAAATTACTAAGATATTTTTAAATAGTAATATAATTTTTGTTCATGTCACAAATCGACATTTAAAATATAAAATACGATACGAGTGTTACTTATACGAATTTAAAGAATATAAACATATAATACAAACATCGATTTTATTATAAATAAAGCAACACCACACCTGAAATTTAACAACTCAATTTGTTATTAATAAAAACTGATGTAAACATCAGTTTACTACATACTTATACAATTTCCATATTAAAGAAGCAAGTAAGTAAATAGTTTATATTATTTTAATGATTGACATTGACGATTGCGTATTTGGTCACAATTGTAAAAACTGGAATTATTTAAACTTAAAATAATCGTATTCAAACCTTTGGCAAAAAATAATATATTCCGCCTAAAAGAGATGTATTTACTGCGCTTATTAAATTAAATTAATAGGTTTTAGATTAACATTTATTTAGTATTGGCGATAGTATGAAGAAAAACTTCACAAAAAATGTTATGATGCAATTTCTGTCAACTTTGAAACACTTCCGAGAAGTTTATTAGCATTTAATTAATGTTGCTAATCTAAAGTAAATTTATTAAGTTTGCATTTTCTCATTTCGTTGTATATTTCAGTGTTTATGGTTCTCTGCTTAGGTTTTTGCAAAATATTATTATTAAATAAAAAAAGTTTGGTAATATAAATTAATTTTTTCAAGACTTCCCGTTGAGTTTACTATTAGGCACCTATCTAAAATCTAGTAAAAAAGATTTACATATTTCAAGACTGTCGTATTAGATTATGTGAGTTTATTTATCACATTACTACTTGAATTCATTTAAATAAAGTTGAGCCACAAGTGTTAATCTAGAACACATGCTTGTTATAAAATAATGACGGTATATAACAAAGAGCGTTGTGATTGTAAATGATATAACTACTGAAAAAGTGTAGTCATCTTAAAATTAAGATTCACCTTCAAGTGAAAAATATTAAAACCAAGTCCACATTATAATACCTACGTCACAGAATAATAAATGTATTATTATAAATCAAAAGATAATGGAATATCTACTAATTTGTTCCATCTATTAGAAATCAACATGTGTATTAATTTTCCAAATCACCAACTTTGAAGTACCTATAGTAATCGGTTCGATTTTACTGATAAGAAATATTACTTTACTCTTGAACTCTGCCAATACCAAATTTGTAAATGCAAATTTTTGCAAATGATCACGTAAAAGTCGCCGTTCGAATCGCTGATAAATAATGACACTTTACTCTTCAATATACTTAGTGCGTATAGTATGGTAAATTGTTGATACGAAAATTAATGCTAATGTTGAGTGTTTACGATTAATTGCCCTTAAAGTTTTGGTGTCGCTTTAATTTGGCATCTAATCGGTTGAATGAAAGTGAACTGTGGACTGTATGAACTTTACTATTTTTTATTGAACTTAAAATGCACTGTAACATCTACATATGATGCATCTCGCCTCGTGAACATATCTTACACGAATGCTACTCTTCATTTTAGAACACACAATTCATCATGACGAATCAAATGGCGAATGAATACGATTAAAAATAAGCGCAATAACCCTTCATCATGAACATACCCCCGGCAAATTGAAAATTTGACTAAATTTACAATTTAAGAAAAATAACTAAAGCTATGCAAACCATTATTACATAAAGAACTATTGTACAAAACAGTTTGTGAAATACAAACAAATCTTAATACTAGAACGCACATCATCTCCACATCATACGTCTATGGGCAACGGACATATTGTTGCGAAAGATCGTCGAATTGTACCATTAGGCGTTTTAATTGTGGCAACACGATTGACACCATCTGGACCGGAATGTACTTGAACCACTCTGCCTAGCTTCCATTGAAGGGAGGCAAATTGTTGTCCTTTATTAGTACTAAAGTATTCACTTCCAAAGCTGAGTGATGCGATTTCCATTTGTGTCTTTGCTGCATCTCTGATAAATATTCACGACTCCATCTCTTCCACAAATGTTGATGCATTTGCTGAATTCTTTGAAAATTAGACAATCTCGTCTCGGAAATTGAAGTTACGTCTGGATCGGGAGCTGCAACCAATTGTCTTCCAACCAGAAAATGTGCATTTGGATCGGATGAGATAGGACAAACAGGTCGTGAATTTAATGTAGCTTCCACCTGAGAAAGCAAAGTGCTAAGCTCTTCGTAGGTTAGCAAACAATTACCAATCACCCGTTTTAGGTGAAATTTACATGACTTGACACCCGCCTCCCATAATCCACCAAAGTGTGGGCTATAGGCCGGTATAAAATGCCAGGTAATTCCTTCACAAACTGCTGAATTAGAAATGGAATTACCTTGCTCTTGTAAGAATTTACCAAATTCTTGCAGGATTGAATTTGCACCAACGAAATTCTTTCCGTTGTCGGAATAGATGTGAAGTGGTTTACCCCTACGTGAGGTAAACCTTCGAAAAGAAAGTATGAAAGATTCTGCAGATAAATCTGTAACTGCTTCGATATGAAGTGCCCTGGTGGCCAAACAAATATATAAACATATATATGCTTTTGAAACTTTAGAACCTCGACCTTTCCTATCCTTAACTAGGATTGGCCCAGCGTAGTCAACACCAACATTACGAAAGGGAAAGGAAGGTTCCACTCGCGCAAGAGGAAGATTTCCCATAATAGGTTGCACAAACCTTGGTGAAGCTTTAAAACACTTCATACAGTTGTAAACTATTTGTTTAGTTAAGTTCCGGCCAGAAGTGATCCAAAATTTCTCCCTCAGAGACGATAATAATAATTGAGAACTAGCATGTAAAAGCCTTACATGCTCCCGTTGGACTAAAATTTTAGAAAGGTGATGTTTGCCCGATAAAAGAATAGGATGCCTTTTGTTGTAAGAAAAAGGCGAGTTTTGAAGACGACCACCTACTCGAAGAATTCCATCAGAATCCATAAAAGGAGTCAAACTCAACAGACGCGAATTGTTCTTTAACATTTTGTTTTCTTTGAGAAGTTTGATTTCATCAGGAAAAGATTCTGATTGTACGATTTTTACTATCACCTTTAAAGAATTTTCCAACTCAATTGAAGTAAGAGAACCTAGCAAACGCAGCGGTTTAGAATGAAGACAGTTGTAACGAAAACGTAAGCAGTATGCCATAATTCTTTCCAATCTTGACATACACGAAAACTTAGAAATACAAAAGGGGGTTCGGTAACAACAAAATTTTTCGATAATTCCATCAATTCAGGAACCTCAGCAACCTCTGAGTCGAATTGTGGCCAGCAAGAAATGTCATCGGCAAGCCAAGAAGGTCCATGCCACCAAAGTGATGATTCTTTTAGAGCTTGAGGAGTAATTCCTCGTGACAACAAATCTGCAGGATTTGATTTTGTCGGAACGTGACGCCAAATAGCATTTGTCGTAAGCCCCTGAATGTCGGCAACTCGATTGCGGACGAACGTTTTAGAGTGTGAGGAGTAGATTTCAACCATGCCAAAACGATAGTTGAATCCGACCATAAGAAACAACGAGAAAGAGAGAGATCCAAAGCTTTCAGTACTTGAGCCGTAAGCTTAGCCAGAAGTAAAGCTCCGCAGAGCTCGAGTTTAGGAACGGTCAAGGATTTAAGCGGAGCGACCTTTGCTTTCGCGCACAACAAACTAACTTGGACTACACCTAGTTCATTAACAGATCGAAGATATATGCTTGCGCCGTAGGCTGAAAGTGATGCGTCGCAAAATCCGTGAAGCTGAATATCTGAAGGGTTTTGACAAACGGCGTGTCTAGGGATTTCCAAGTCATTTAACATATTAAGATTAGAGCGATATGTGGTCCATTTGGACTGAATGTTGCACGGAACAATGTCGTCCCACGACAACTTTTCCAACCACAAACCTTGAAGCATTATCTTTGCATCAATGGTACATGGTGTGAGCAAACCGAGCGGGTCAAAAATGCGAGCTATTTCCGATAAAATAACTCTTTTCGTTATTTTTCTGATACCTTGAATGTTGAAATTGAATACATGAGACAGTCGATACCAAAAGACCAAATGAGACCTAGAGTTGAAGTGTGACCATTGGGGTCGAACTTAAGAATGCCAGGATGTAACTCAGATTTGGGAATATAAGCTAGTGCCTCCGGATTGTTAGATATCCACTTGCGAAGCTTGAAATGACCTGAGTCTAGAACGTTAGTTAACTGAGAACAAATTTCCTGAGCTTCTTGAATGCTGTTGACACCAGTAAGAAGGTCGTCAACATAGAAATCATTCTTAATTATTTTTGAAATGTTAGGATGAGAATTTTCACAATCAATTCCCATCTGAAACAAACAACGAATGGCCAGGAAAGATGCACAGGCTGTGCCGTAAGTGACAGTGTTCAAGTCGTATGATTTGATTTCATCTGCAGGAGAAAAACGCCACAGAATTCGTTGCAGAGGACGTTGCGAAGGTACGACTAACACTTGCCTATACATTTTCTCCACGTCTGCAGCTAGCACAAACGAGTATTTTCGAAAACGGACTAAAATAGCGAAAAGATCTTGTTGGATATTAGGACCAACCATTTGGATGCTATTTAGTGATGAACCATTCGTGGTTCCCTGTGAACCATTGAATACAACTCTAAGTTTAGTTGTCAGACTATCTTCCTTTAGAACTCCGTGATGTGGGAGATAATACTGAACGCTAGTAATGTTGAGGTTAGATAAAGACATATGTCCTAACTCTAGATACTCCTTCATAAATGCTGAATACCGATTTGAAAAGTCAGGATTGGCTTGAAGACGCCGCTCCAGCGAAAGTAATCTCTTTTGTGCAATTGCAAATGAGTCACCTAGAGTCTGAGGATCATGTTTGAACGGAATTGAAACTACAAATCTACCCTCCGCATTTCTGTAAGTATTTTGAACAAAATGCTCCTCGCAAGCATTTTCTTCTCTAGAAAGAAGTTTATCCGTAGGATAACTTTCGATTTCCCAAAATCGAGACAATTGATCAGACATACTAGTGATACTCGCATGACATTGTACTTGCTCTGGTAATTTAGCACTAATTGGACCAGATATGACCCAGCCAAGTCGAGTATTTTGAAGGATTGGTAGATCAGTACCTAACTGTATTTGTCCGACACAAAGCAATTCAAAGAAAATTGGAGAACCAATCAACAAATCAATTCTCCTTGGTTTGTCAAAAGAAGGATCAGACAAACGAATATGATTTGGAATACGAAATTTGGTAGAGTTCACTCGAAAAGATGGTATCACTCCAGTAATTTCGTTTAACACGAAGCACGAAAGATTTCGCTTGTATGAAGAGTCATGATCTCTTATTTCTAACTCACATCTAGATTGTATATGAGAAAGGGATCCATTCAGACCTGCCACAGAGATATTTACCTTATGAGTTTGTAAACCTAATGTTTTGCACAAATCTGAACAAACGAAATTTGATTGACTGCCCGAATCAAGCAGAACACGAACGGAATGAAGATTACCAGCGGAATCGAGAATGTTACAGGTCGCTGTTGGCAAAAGAACTTTGAAAATGTTTGAACAAAGAGCTGATACACTTGGCCCAGGTTCTGCCGAACTTTGTTCTTGCGTGACTTGCTCGGATGGTTTGTCATGCAATAACGAATGGTGTTTCCCTTTACATGTACGGCAGGCGAATTTGGAATTGCATTGAGACTGTATATGGCCTTTGCATAAACAATTGAAACAGGCCTTGAGTTCTTTCACCTTTGATGACCTTTCCTTTGGTGACAATTTTATGAAAGTTTCACATTTCGATAAGTAATGGCTTTGATTGCACAGCAAACAAGTAGGGCCACTTACAACGAATGATTTTGAATGTGACTTGGAAATGTCTGTGTTCACTTTGGTCGGTTTTGAATTTTCTAAGCTATCCAGAAGATTGGCTTGCTTAGTTAAGAAATCTTTGAATTCCTTTAATGAAGGTAGCTCTGAAGTGGATTTGACACGAAAAGTTTCCCATTGACGCGATGTAGTGGGATCTAATTTTTCTGCCACAATATGAACTATGAACGTTTCGAACAACTTTTCTGAATTTGCGAACGAATAAAGCGCTGTCACATGCTTGAACAAAGAATCATTAATTTTTCGAAGACTGACAGCTGATTCTTTTGTTAATGCTTTCAAACCCAAGATTGATTTCAGATGATTTCGAATTAATAATTTTGGTTGATCATATCTGTCAATCAAAGTTTGAAAGGCAATTTTGTAATTATCAGCAGAAAACTCCAGTGATTTTATTACTTCTGCTGCAGCCCCTGACAAGCTGCCTTTTAAGTAATGCAACTTCTGAATATCAGATAATTCAGAATTCTCATTTATTAAATTTGAAAAAATAGATTTAAATTCGGACCAATTTTCCAAATTGTCACCCGAAAAGTTGGGAATAACAATTTTGGAAGATTGAATCCTGGAGTTTTATGTAAACAATTACTTGAATGTCGAGAATTAATTTCTGAATTGGGTGAACTACGCCCTGAATTGATTTGGTTACCAACTGGATTAACGTGCGAACTTTGAATAAACTCCTCTGCTTCCGCAATTGTATGAAAATAAGAGGTTTCGAATTCTCCATAATCTTTTTCTGCAGCATCTACATCGGTTGTAGCCTGCATTATTTCGGTGTGATTTGTTTCATATTCAGATAGAAGTGATAAAGCGATATTAAGCCTTTTTGCAACTCTAACAATTTTATTTGGGGTATTTGAGTGGTATCAGTGAAGCTATTTTTTAGCTTCTCCAAATGAGTTTTGAATCTGGTTAATTTCCCTTTAACAACAGTACGATTTCGAATTAAAGCTTCCATTATGAAACAAAACAACGAATTGAATGTGGAAATGAAAATGCAACGTTAAAGAATCTTATCTTATTGAATAAATGAACTGAACTTGATATGCTGAGATTGTAGGTGCAATTCAATCCCACGCAGAACTTGGTAACTCGAATGAAAATGCAACGCATATGAATTTTATCACGAACTTTAACCCGCACGACGCTTTCCAAGGTGAAAGGAATGAACAAGATATTTAACGAAAATTATGGAAAAAGGGATGCACACTTACTTGAATTATATCTTGAACGAACGATTGCAGGACCTTCCCTTGAAACGAAGATGTACGCCGGCCGGCTTCGATTGCTTGCACGTTGGTCGATTGAAAATCACGTCGATCACTGATCAGGCTCGATGGTCCATGTTTACGATTAATTGCCCTTAAAGTTTTGGTGTCGCTTTAATTTGGCATCTAATCGGTTGAATGAAAGTGAACTGTGGACTGTATGAACTTTACTATTTTTTATTGAACTTAAAATGCACTGTAACATCTACATATGATGCATCTCGCCTCGTGAACATATCTTACACGAATGCTACTCTTCATTTTAGAACACACAATTCATCATGACGAATCAAATGGCGAATGAATACGATTAAAAATAAGCGCAATAACCCTTCATCATGAACATTGAGTTTTAATAGATGGAAATTCGTAAAAAATTAATCTAAATGCTGCGATAAGTGCGAGTTAATTCTTCTTGCAAGTGCCAGCTTCCAAGAGGTATTAAACTTAAAGCTTCGATTAGTCGTGTATCATGAAGTATACATCCATTAAAATCCCCAAGTTGGCCGCCAAAATTGTTTGTTACTCTACTTAGTCATTTTATAGCTCCTATCTAACAATTACGTGGATCAGAACCAAAAGTTGAACGACTAGATACAAATTTGACTCTCAGTTCCCCCCCTTCCCCCAAACCCTAACACTACCTTATAAATGACACCGGTATATGGAACAATCGTTGTGTTTACTTTGACATCCAATTATTGGTGTCACTTCTATAAATTATAATCAAAATCTTATCATTCTTTATAAATTGCCGTTCGAACAAGGTCGTAGATAACCCCAAAATAAACTGTTAAAAATTTTGTAAACCCCCCATTTTTTAAGATTTTGAGGTAAAGGCGAAAAAGTTTTAGTATGTTCAGACAAAAAAAAAACAAAATAAAATAATCATAATAAAAAAAAAATTAATACGTAAGAAGACCTATTAACATTTATTATTACTATTAATAACTAATACTATTACTACTAAGGTGATGCTTGGGCTTGTTTTGTTGAAATAATCTTGGATATATCGGGGTTTACTTTCGTTAACTTCAAACGTAAGTCAGGCTCAAATTTTAATTGCGTCCTGTACTTATTTTTTATATACAACATTGCGGAAAACCCAGTTTCGCACAAATTTTTATGTTTTGTCCGAAATAATTTCATGTTCACCTCTCTTTAACGAAAAGTTACACAATCTGTCTTTTTTAAATTCATTTTTAGACTTCCGTCACATGAAATTTCAATTAATTGGTCTCTTTCTTCCACTGAAAATTGATTCAATACGATTTCCGAAACGGATGGAAACAAATCTCTTATCCAGTTTTTACTATTTATATCCAAACTTTCAGGAAAGTACGATAGGAAATTATTAACAAGGCCCGTGCAATGTTTTTTAATGGCTGTAATCATTATTTTGTTTATTGTTAGTTCATTTTGGGTAAAAAAGTCTTCTAATGTAGGTAATGCCGCAAACTTGTTTTTTCTTTTATCCTTGATTAAAAATTCCAATTTAGTGATAGCTGCTTTTATTTTGTCAGACATAGTAAAAGGTATTACATTTTGGCCTTGTAAACTGGAATTCTGATCATTTAAGCGTCCAAAAATATCAGCCAAATATGCTAATCGTGCCAACCAGAGTTCATCACTAAACCAATGAGAGACTTCCATTTTGTATTCTGATAGGAAGATCTGCACTTCTGAACTAAGCTCAAAAAGTCGAGTTAAAACTTTTGATTTAATAAAATTAACTATCTTTAGTGATTTATCCAACACAGTCTTTAATTCAGCGGGCATTGATGTTGTGGCAAGCGCTTCATGATGTATACTACAAGTGTAAACTTTACGCCTGGAGCAACTTCTTTAATTTTAGCACGAACGTCTCCATAACAACCTACCATTGCACCTGCTCCCCCAGAACATACGCCCATGCAGTTTTGGGTCATAAAAACATTAAGTTTCTTGAAAATTTTATTTGCAGTGGTATTATTTGAAAGCGGTTCACAGGACAAAAATTCTTCATGTATATCTTGTTCTTTTTCAAATCTTATATAAGCCATCAACTGCGCAAGATTGCTTAAATCCGTACTTTCATCTATTTTAATTGCAAAAAAATCTGCTTTGTTTTATATTCTGAATTAGTTTTTTTTTTATCTAAGCTGCCGTTTCACCAATTCTACGAGAAACAGTGTTGTTTGATAGAGAAACAACATCAAGTTTTGTTGCTGCTGGTTGGCCAAGAATTGATGTTACTAAATCTTTTTCTGCAGGTAGTATTGAAGTTTCACCAATAGTGTGAGGTTTGCCAGTTTTGGCAATTCTCAGACTGAAGTGTTAAGTACATACTTACCTCGAAATTGATTCAAAAGTTATTGACAGTGAAAATTTTTTATACAAAAGCACACATTTTCATAACCACAATCAAAACATTAGATGCATTGTATAGAAACGAATTGCGAGGCCGCGTGTTAAATGTTATCATTCATTGAGAAATGGTGGGGGGCAGAAGATGAAACGTACCTCCGCGATTTAGTTTTAATTTACGCTCTACATAAGAAATTTCTTTTGTACCCCTGCAACAACGTAATGTACCACCAGGGGGTACATGTACCCCAGATTGGGAACCAATTGGAAATGCAATCAACCGACCACTGACGTTCCGATACACCTGAGAGAAAATTTATATGGTCACTTCTTTGCAGGTATATCGCAACGTGTGTGTCAGGTAATCTATGCAGGTCAAACGGCCAGTTCTGGCTACCGGAGCAGTATTAAAATCGACTTGGTCTACCTACGCCACGATACACCTGAACGTGTGTGTGTGTGACTAACCTGTGCAGGTTTTCAGTCTTGTCAAAAAAATTGTGAACCGAAAATAATTGAAGAACAACACGGAAAATTAACAGATTTTTTAGAACTGTAAAAGTTTCAGCCCTGTTTAGAGTGACTAAAGTGTAAAGAAAAAAGAGCAACATCTTATAAAAACTGTTAGAAAAGTTTAAGACAATTGTTCTTACCACGAATAAAGAAATAGTCGTAAACAAATTTATGGAGCAATGTGAGAAACAGAAGAAAAAATGTAAAGAATCAATTAAGTTTGGAGTATGGGCTGACGAATTTCACCAACCCACATTTGTTGTAGTACTACAATATGTTTAACTTAAGACGCCAAGAAACTCCAAGTATTGCAAGCGCGTCGTCATCTTTTGATGCCATCATCATTGCAACTGAAGAAAATCTATAATTTCGCCTTAGCGTGTGTGGGGTTTTCCGGTCTCCAGGTTTACCTAGACAGGTATATCTGCACAGATCTACTGGAACGTGAATGGCTTGCTTTACTTGTCTAAATAGAAAACAATTTCAACAAAAATTGTTACACAGGCTGCAGAATCTCAACTTCTTCGAATTGTTATATTGAAACATTCCCAAAATTTTGAGATTTAAAATACTCGAAAGTTAAAATGCCCGTAATCGAATCTGTACTTCGAATAGTCACATGATGACTTAAATTCCTCTGAAATTGCTTTTGAGGTTTGATGGTTTCTCAAAAAACAACAAAATCCTCAGACAACACTAATCATCAGAACATAAGGTAGTAGCAGGAGAATACGCTACCTGTAGATCGCTCAATGCTACTGGATCATTACTGGATCCAATAGGTGTAATAAAGAGTGTCGAGCACAAATGACAGAGATGAAGAAAAAGATAAACAAAAAATTGGAATAAACAAATTTTGGACAAAGCCAAATTTCAAAGAACCAAATCTACAACCGCAAAAAGATAAACAAAATAAAAAAATATAAGTTACGTCAAATCTTCAAGAACAATTTTAAAAACCAAAAATATGTATAATATTATAATATTTTTATAAATAACATAGTTATGTCAATAGGTAATTAAAATGGTGAAACTTTTGTATTTCACCCTATATAGCAAAAACGGATTTAACTCAAAAACTATCTCTAATAAGAAGGTATTTTCCAAAAAGCCATAAAAATTGGACTCCAGTCATTGCAAAGTAAATTCTGATAGATATTATGTATTTATCTAATGAACATAATTAAATCGGACATACTACACAGTTCAGAAAATTTAAGTGAAATATTAGTCGAGAAGAATAAAGAACTAGGGCTAAATATAGACAACTATCGAGTTCAGGCATACGATAATGCTTCAAACATGTCAGGTCAGTATAATGGACTCCAAACAAGAATACAAAACTAAACTGAAAGAAGGGGGCACACATTTTATGTGCGCCTGAGGCCCGAATAGCTTTAGAACCGCCACTGTATCATCTGTTCCTAATTGTATTTTGTATTTATGTTACGAACATTAAGGCCTGATGAAGGAAGCGCAAATAAAGCCTCAGAAACGTCGCTGAAAATTTAATTGTAATAAATATTTTCTTACTTCCAATCTCCAATTAAGGATATAACCTATAGAATAATTCACACCGAACCTAACTAGAAGCTTGGATCGTTATCAGTGTTACCACCGTTCGGAATAAAAATTGTTCTATTACTTTTTCTATTTTGGGTCGCTTACAGAGCTATAAAAGCACCCAAATGAGTTCATTTATAGAAATTTGAGTTCTTTTATAGAAATAGAACAACTTTTATTCCGAACGGTGGTAACACTGATAACGTCCATGCTGTCATTACGTTCGGTGTGGGTTAATTTAAATCGTAATTAATGTTCAGTAGATTTATTTATCTACATATTTTTATTTCCACCCATTTTTTTAATGAAACGTATGATAAATGTACTACAAATTAAACTTAAGCTAGCATTTAAACCAAAATTTAATGAAAATATTGCCACCTTAGCAATTACACTTTAAAATTCCCTAAATTTAAAAACTCGCAAAATTTTATTTTAAAATTAATCTGAAAAGCCCAAAATAGAAAAAAATAGTATAAAGAATTTGTTTCAGAAGGGATTTTAGCAACTCGTACTTCTCGCCGCAACTGTACTCGTCTTATAAAATGCGTCTTCTGAAACTAGTTCTTTAATATACTAATTAAATTCATTAAACATCCACAATCCTGACAATACAAAGGGTAACAAAAACTAACTTTAAGCAATTATTTTTTTCTAGACTACTCTGTATTACTTTAAAATTTGCAAAGGACTCTTTACCAAACCCTCTAACTTTTGCAAGAAACAATTTTTGCATAACTTTCGTTCATGATACATTGAGTTTTCATATTTTTGCTAAATCTTGTATGTCAGTATCAGTAGTTTTAATAAATCAAATTTATAAATAATTAAACTATTTCAGTATTTAAATTCGAGAACAGTACTAATTAAAATTGAAGCAACAAGATTAGTTATACAATCTATAATTTATCGAAAACAAATTGAATTAAATTCAAGTAAATTAATACACATCAGTATTTTGAAGGTAAATAAATATAGAACTCATTGACTGTCAGTAACATTATCACGTACCTTCGATAGCTCAGTTGGTAGAGCGGTGGACTGTAGTTGGAATATACAATTGATATCCATAGGTCGCTGGTTCAAATCCGGCTCGAAGGAAACTTTTTTGGAATATTAACACTGCAATAACGTCATTACTAATATAAAATCTACTTAAACAATTAACAAATTAAAACAGATTTAAATTAACGCATTTTTTAACTAAGTTGTGTTTTTGAAAATATAAATTACTTTATAAAGAAAGAATCGATTATGCAGAGACATCTGTTTTTAGTACCACTGATTTTGATGTAGTTATCTGTATGCAATAGGTTCGAAACTTGAATGTACCGCTAATGTAGATCTTCGATACAAACTACACACTCATAAAAGATTCATATTTACACAAATTCTAAGAACATTAAATAAATTTTTTTTTCACATACTGTAATGAGAGTTACACTAATTTACGCGATAAAGTGGTCCTTTTTTTCACGATTAAATTCAATTTAAAACAATGTTCGTCGATGGAATTAATTGTCATAAACTATGCACCTTCTCTGTTAGATAAATTTTTATCTTTTGAATTATTTTCAATTTGACAGTATGCAAAAAATTACGTGTTCAACTCATCACTTGTTGTACAAATAACTATTTACCCATCAATATTATACAAAGCTATTTTTCAAATATTTTTGGGCATTTTTTTTAATGCTTATAAAATGAAATATGAATAATTAAAATCAAGTAGGTAATTATAAGATTGACCGTAAAATTATCATTCACCTGTAAATTTGAAGTTAAATTCAGCAGATACAAGTGATTCTTACAGATATCCACATCCCAACCAAAATATTATAAAAGTAGGGGAGACCAGGTATGGTTGTCACAAGTTTTAGTTTCTAATTTTTTCCAAATTATTGAACAAATATATTAAAATATTAATGTTATTACATCACTAAGACACTATTTCCGCAGCTAAAATCTTGTTGTTGTTGGAAATAGCAAAATAAGTGGTTTTTTAATTTAAACTTATATTTACAAGTGTGACAACTTACCCCGCACCTGGGATGGTTGTCCCATCACTATGGGTTGGTTGTTCCGTGTTGTTCAAATAGGAGATAACGGCTTTGTTTAAATATTTATTTTTGCTTTAACAAAACATCAAATACAATTTATTCCGACACCTCAGACTCACAATTATGACAAACAAAGTTTGGTTCGTCGCTGGTGCACGCAAGATGAGCCCATAAACGGCATTCAATACACTGAATCCAGGTTTCGTTGGATTTACTGTTGGAAAACGGCTCCATGCAAATTCAACAAAAGCATTCTTCATCCTCTTCACTATCATTTTCGTCATATACTCGCCTTTTCGCAGTTTTGACACGTTTTATATCTCTTTGTCTTTTCAACTCTTCTAATTGTAGTTTCTCCGGTGTATCTGTTAAAACAGCTGAGTGACGTTCCCTGTTGTTATTACGTTTAGTCCCTTTTCTGGGTGGAGCTTTCGCAAACGGCATGATCTGGATTGGGGAAATAATATATTGTTGTTGCCCACTTGGACCTGGTTCAGAAGCATCTTTAGAAGTATTTACTTCCGATAAAATATTAATTTTATTATCGTTGTTGGGCGAATTTGGCGTTTCCTCTTCAGATATAATTGAAATATTGGTTACAGGCTCATCAGGCTGTATTTCTTGGTTTGATATCGGTTCATTAATTGTATCGTTAGTTTTTGCCAAAACTTGATTAGGGTTTGGTCGATCGGTTGTATAGCTTCCAAGGAATTCGCTGTCGTCAAATATTTGCGGATTGAATGGGTAAATTCCGCAACTTTTAAATCCCGACAAAATATTGGATGGGGTAAATGCATGCACAAAACTGGAATTCACAATTGCTGGAATGTCATAAATGGTCATTGTCGAACCGGGATTATTTAACATCCATTGATCGCAAGCAGCATTGACATATTTTTTAAGTAGCCCCTACACTGTCCTATCAAATGGCTGCAATCTGTGTGAACAGTGTGGGGGGAAGGATAACATTACAATGCCTGTAGACTTGGGATAATTTAAACCATCAATGGACAAATGTGAGCCATGATTGTCAAGAATCAAGAGGCACGGTTGATTAGTTGAACATTTAACATGTTTTGCAAAGTGTTTAAGATAGTCACAAAAGTTTTCCTCAACCATCCAACCTGAAGGGTTACATCCACCTTGCTTACCAATTGGCCCATTCCGTACAAAGTGTTCTTTGTAGTGTACTCGGGGAAATATAAAGTATGGTGGTATGGTATTTCCGCTGGCTGAAATTGAACATGCTAGAGTCACAAGAGTGCCCTTTCTCCAGATGTCATGTATGCGACCTGCTTATGTCCCTTTCTTGTTCTAATTCTCTGAGGTTTTTGGACTGTTGTTATCCCGGTTTCATCCATATTCCAAATGTCTTTAGCCTCAAATTTATGTCGAGTGATGACGATTACTAAAAAATGATTTAACATTTGTTTTATTGAAGCTAGAAGCTCGGGCTAGGCTAGTTACCTCAGGAGATCTAAGTGAAAGTCTAGGATGGCGTTTCATAAACGAAGAAAACCAATCTGGGCCTGCTAAATATGTTTCAGACCATTTGTTGGAAATTTTTAATGTATTTGCAATGGCAAGATCATAGGCGAGCTTACGAACTTCCTTAGGGGACAAGCCATAATATATGTCTGAAGCTTGACACAAGTATTCCTCTAACTGTTTTTCTAATTCGGGCGAAAAAATCAATCGGTTTTGTATAAAACCAACTTTTATGGCCGTAGTTAGATGCGTACCGCGAACATCATTTTCATTTATTTTCTGGCAATATCTTGCAAGGGTTCGATAGTTGATGTCGAAATCTTTCGCCACACTCCTGATTGATTTACCTTCCAGTTTGACTAACCGAACTGCTCTTAACATCATATTGGGTGAAGTTTCACCCCGATTGGTGGTTTTTTTGAAGTTTCTTGGCATTTTAATTTTATTATGACTAGTTATCTGAAAAATACAATTTGTTGACAAACTATTGAAGTACAGACATTAAATTATTACAGCAGAAAATTTCAAACTGGTCGATATCTAATATTATTTTTTACATTTGGACGACCCTATACAACGTGTCCAAGATAAGGATGTCCACTATGGGGATCTCGGAAACGGTAAGAGATGGAAGGTCGGTTAAATAGAACAAAAGTTGCGCATTTGAGGGGATGTATTTATAATCTTTGAAGAACTCGGATATCTTTTTAGTCTTTGAGATATTTGAAAAAATTAAATTTTCTGATTTTCGTTTTTATTTTTTCTGACCTTATTTGAAGAGATATCAAGAAAAGAATAGCACATTTTTATTGCCACTTTTCTAGCTCTACCTAATGGTTTTATCCATTTTTGATACAACGTTTCGTTTGTTAGCAACCATCATCAACTTTATTTTTTAAATACACGAAAAAATATTTTTGCCATATTTAATTCTCTCCTTGATACTGAATTCATCGATATGTCACACTTTATATTTTTGAGACGTTTCGGATGAGAAAATTCATATTCAATGTAAAACATCGAAAAAGTACAGTTAAAACTAATACTAGAAACATTAAAAAATTATTATAAAATTATGTTTTCTCATTTTCTAATTCCTGTTGCAAATAAAATAACTCACAAGTATGTATTTAGTGAAAATACTGTTAATTAAACAGTTAAAATACATCTTCCTCGTACTGTTGCATTTGATAAAATAAGTTGGCTTTGCATTTTGTTTTCATAACTGTCATAATTGATTGTTGTACGTTTGTTTGGTGGTCTTTGAGTGAATTACCTTTTGTGTTTACCTAAAAACAATATGGTAGGAGAACATTTTTCAAATAATGAAAAATTCGACATACTGACGTGTTACATTTTGTGTCAACGTAATTGTTCTGAAGCCGAAAGAATGTATTTAAACAAATATCCAGAAAGGCGTCAACCTAAAAAGAACTTTTCGCAGATTAGCAGTTAATCTAAAAGAATATGGTGCGTTCCAAAAACCTATAAAATCTCGCAAAAACCTTGCAATGAAGAAAGAGCCAATACTGTTTTATTAGCTGTAACGGAAAATTCAGAGGTTTCTACTAGGAACATTGAAGAGGCAATTGGCATAGCCCATTCGACAGCTCATTACGTTCTAGAGAAAGTACATCCATATAAATTTAGAATCTGCCAAGGACTTCGACCAGGTGACCCAGAAAGACGTAGAATATTCTGCGAATGGTATACACGTCAATGTCAAGACAATGAATATTTTCGAATAAAATAATATGGTCCGATGAAAGCAGAGTTAATAATAATGGAATTTTTAATCGTAGAAATGCTCATTATTGGGCAAGAGAAAATCCACTGTTGTACAAAACGGCCAAACACCAACACCGTTTCGGATTTAATATGTGGGCTGCTATATTTGGTACTCGAATTATAGGTCCTTTCATTTACCACGAATCCTTAAATTCTGAACGATACCAAATTTTACTACAAAATGAATTAGAGATAGCTTTGAATGATTTGTCTATCCAAGAAGTTGAAGGTTGTTGGTTTATGCAGGACGGTGCACCAGCACATAATTCTAGAGTTGTCAGAGAATACTTGTTACTTAGATTTCCAGAAAGATGTATTGGCACTTATGCAAATGTACTGTGGCCAGCCCGTTCTCCAGATATAACACCTTTGGATTTTTTTCTTTGGGGATACATTAAAATTACATTTATGGAAACGATATTGAAAACGAAGAAATGTTACAAAGATTAGTTTTCGAAGCGTGTGCTAGTATTACTCCTCAAATGTTGAGGAATGTGTTAAATTCTACAGTTAGAAGATGCTATTTATGTTTGGAGAATAACGGGAATCATTTTGAACATCTTTTGTGAGTTTATTAACCTTTAAAATAAATTTGTTTTTCATTTGTCTATTATTTAAAATTACAAAACATATTTTTATTATAATTTTACGGTTTTCTAATGTTTCGGTACTGTACGTTTTCGATATTTTACATTGAATATTAATTTTCTCATCCGAAACGTCTCAAAAATATAAAGTGTGACATATCGTTGAATTCAGTATCAAGGAGAGAATTAAATATGGCAAAAAATATTTTCTGTGTATTTAAAAAGTAAAGTTGATGATGGTTGCTAACAAACGAAACGTTGTATCAAAAATTGGATAAAACCATTAGGTAGAGCTAGAAAAGTGGCAATAAAAATGTGCTATTCTTTTCTTGATATCTCTTCAAATAAGGTCAGAAAAAAATAAAAACGAAAACCAGAAAACTTAATTTTTTTCAAATATCTCAAAGACTAAAAGAGATATCCGAGTCCTTCAAAGACTATAAATACATCCTCTCAAATGCGCAACTTTTGTTCCATTTAACCGACCTTCCATCTCTTACCGTTTCCGAGATCCCCATAGTGGGCATCCTTATCTTGGACACGTGTATAGTAAAAAAACTATACAGAAGATAGAAAAATTAAATTAGAAATTGAGCTGTTCTTAATAATATGTTTGGTTTAGTTAATAAATATGTTTCTCTTCATTTGCATTATACAGTCTATCATGGGGTTGGTTGTCACATGTGACGACCATACCCAAATCGCATGAGACAACCAACCCCATACCGCATTTTTACAATAATTTCATTTAACCAATTATCATCAACTGAATACATTCATTCGACTTTTAAATCAATAGAGTATAACATCTAGTAATGTACTTACAGCTCACTTAATTTTATATGTGCCAATCGTGGACGATATTACATATAGTTGAAGCTTATGCGAAATTACTCAGGTACCACTAAAAATAATTTTGCACACCACTCCTGCTACAAGCACAGTGGACGAGTGAGATCTTGTTGGCGTGTTAGCATATTATGTATCTTCGTCGTGAAAGCATGCTGTGTTGCCGCTTATGCGTAATAACTGAAATATCAAACTTGTGACAACCAACCCGTGTGACAACAATACCCAGTGTTGAAGTAGGTATAAATTATTATTATTATTATTATTATTATTATTATTATTATTATTCTAGATATCATTGAAGTGTAGAATATGTAATTCACAACAACATGAGACATCAAAATTCTACATGAATTTTGCATTCCTTATATGATTCGTAATTTTCTGTAATATATTTTCACGTACAGTTAACTATTGAAATTCAATATTATTGTTTCACAACTTATGCATTGGAAAAGCAATTGATGATAATATAAGTTTGGCACAAGACGACATACATAGTAAATAGGAAATTTTTAATCATCCTTTTTGGTCCCCGTCTACTTCAATTCAGTTACTGCTCTAACTTTCTATGCTTACTGAAAATGTGACCTAGATATTTACATGAATTCAGTTTTACTTTTATTGAACCTTATACACTTATTTTTTGCCCTTTGAACAACTAATGTTAATGTGGCATCATGTACTTCTTCAGTATCAGCTTAGACCAGAGTATCAGTATAAATATCAAGATCATCAAAATATATTACAACATTGGAATGTCTTAAAAATTAGCCATATTAGTTTTTTGAAAAACTTCTGAGGTCATGCAACCTCAAAAATTTATAACAACTAAATGGCGTCACAAAGTGCAGTACTCACTACAGTTATCGTCCAGTTTTTAATTTATAATACCCGTCCTTAAAATCTAGAACAGTAGAAATCTGTTTACTTGCTAGTTTTAAGCAAATTTTTTCACTCAGCATTTCAAGGTATTGATTTTCCTTTCTTGTATTGAAGAGAAATTTCTGAGGTTTTTATTTTTTCCAATCTTGTGGGGCATTCTGGTAGGAGTTGGAAGTAAAGAATCAAGTTATGAATCCATGTACTTTCAAAGTGCCGACGTTTGGGTTAAGTAGTCTGACTTATCAAGACCATGAAGTATTAGGCGTCAATACCAAACTTGATCTCTATTTTTAAAATAACGACAATCTTCATTAGAATCTAGATTTTATTTTACGTCCACAAATTCAAATTCTTAATATGACAAACTTATAACATAAACAAACAAACGCGTTTATTTTAAAAATAGAGATCAAGTTTGGTATTAGCGCCTAATACTTTACAGCCTTGAATACTTGACCGAAATGTGGGCACTTTTAAAGTTCATGGAGTCATAATTTAATCCTTTTCTTCCTACTCCTACCAGAAAGCCCCAAAAGATTTGGAGAAAGAAAAATATTATTGCATCAATCACAAGTTTAAATTCAATCAAAAATCTTCAAAGACATATCAGTATGTTTTATTTATCATAGATCTAGATCTAGATCATTGTCAGAATCTAAACACATTTTTTTGTCTTATCGTAAAAATGTTTCACTAAGTGACTATTAAAAGCTAACGGATGTAAACAGACTACATTAGAGTCATTACAATAGACAGCACACCATGCAAATAATTGTACAATAAGAAGTATACAAACTAGGATAAATATAAATACAGTTACTTATAGAAAAAATAAACTGATGACTATTCGACTGACGATGGCAGAAAAGAGAACGATACAGAGATTTTGAAAAAACAAAAAAGACCCAAAATTAACACTTAAATCGTAAAATGTAAAAATATAAATAAAAATAAAAAAAGAAACTAAAGTATGTTTGAGTTAAATTATAAGCAATAGCAACAAACCAACAATTTTGTTATTAATTGTAACAGATTATTTGCGAGAAAAATTAAAGTGTATCTATGATATAATAGAAGAAGAAGTTTAAGGAAAAAATAAAGGCGACAAGTGTACAACAGATTATCCGATACAACATGAAAATGGAACAAATGAAATGAAAAGTTAGAGGAAGAAACAACAATTGGATATCATGAGCATCGCCAAAACTAAAATAAAGGACAGGAAAAATACAAGCGGAGAGTGGGCACAACTTGATATACAGCAGAATACAAACCAGACCAGAGCCAAATATTATAATTAAAAAGAAATATAATTTATGTTCTAACTAAATAAGGAACAAACTATAAGAAAAAAGTAAAAGCATCAAAGTCAGTTACAAAAGATTGAGTAACATGAAAATGGAACAAATAAAATGAAAATTAGAAGAAGAAACAACAAATGGATATCATGAGCATAACTGAAACTAAAATAAAGATCAGGAGAAATAGAAGCGGAGAGTTGTCACAACTTGATATACAGCAGAATACAAACCAGACAAGAGTTAAATAAGGCGTAGAATCTATAATAAATAAAAACGAAACAAAGTATGTAACTATGAAACTGAATTTGGAGAAATTACTGACTATTATTGAAATGAGATCTAATAGATAAACAATATAAAACTTAAATAATACATTGCTCAAAACAATTATAACGGATAATTTATAAATATCAAACAAAAAAACATAGTGTTAAAGTCGCAACTTTTAATACTTAACATTTAAATAAAAAAGACAAAAGTTCGTAGTGAGTATAATCCTCCTAGGACACATAAAATAACTAAACATTTTAAAGGCATGGATTGGATTTAAATGTTAAGCAGTTCTTGTCGAAACTGCATTCCATTGTTCTCTTACAGCAAACTGTAATTCTCGAATTGTACGTGGTTGCGAATGAGGTGCAACAACTCGTCTTCTCAATACATACCATGCATAGGTACCCTACTGGATTACCATCGGGAGAATAAGCTGACCTCTCCGTTATGTCGATTCCCATTTCCCTAACTAATTTTTATTCTTTTTATTCCAATGCTGCTGCGTACAGAGGAATAGTGGGCCGCAGAATTTCATCTAGGTACTTTTGGTGATAAGAGATCCATTGTAAATGATATGAAGATCAGTTTGACCCCTTACACTTATCTCGGCACATAACGCCCCTTCATATTATGGCCTTTCCCGGACAAATTGTGGATTATTTCTGTTTCCGCGTTCACGCCAAATCTAAACATTGTTTGGTTGCAAAGCTAATCTTGATTCATCAGTAATCACAATTCGTGTCTAGTCGTTACGATGCACTTATGCACATGTTCTTTTACGCACAACCTCCAGGTTCTTTTGTGATTTGAAATAAGTAGAATACACATTAGGGGTCTTCGAGCATTTAAGCTTCTACATGAACCCGTCACCTAATCGTATTAAGCAGCAAAACAATTATCTCTTGAGGTTGTTCATGCTAACAGATCTTGTCCGCGCCTTTGTTGAACATGCCCGTTTCCAAAAAGCAAATCCAAAGTCTACAAATCACACTTTGACTCACTCCATACACTAGGTACAGCAACACCTTGCTATGTTCGACCAGATTCCAGCTCACCAATCGCTTTCAAAACATCTGATACGGTCAAATTTAAAGTAAAACTCAATACCATTGTTAAGGAAATTGTAAATTCAATTCAGCTGAGAGTTTAGGTTTTGATTTATTTGTATTTATATAATATCAACATTGATCATTTATAATCAATGGTATCAGAATGATAAAGATAAAGTTGATTTCTGAAAACAGCTTACTGCATGTCTGAAAATATATAAAGACAATAAGGATAGTGCTAATAAGACATTTTAATAGAAAAGTTGGCAAAGTAGAAATGCTTGCCAAGCTGTGGCAAGAGAGTGAATTAAACATAAAGATATAAGAGAAATAGAAAACAGATAAAATGAACGGAATAATAGACTACATCATAATAAATAAAAACCTCCAGAAAGAAATAAAGGATACACAAGTGACAGGAATTGATAAAAATACTCTGATTATAAATTCGTCATCACCATAGAAAATATAAAATAATAAACAATCCAGGAAATCATTATGAGAACAATAAGAGAAGTATATGTATGAGGTTAGTGAACACAAAAAACGAACAAAGTGGGCAAATTAAAAGAAAAAAAATCTATATAGGTGAAAGCAGAACTTTGAATGCGAGCCAAATAAATATAAAACTAGAACTATTAAGAAAATGCTGACAATGAAAACAAGATAGCAATAGGAAGTAATGTAAACTGTGAAAATTGTAAAAAAGGAAAAGTTGTCAGACACAAAAAACATATAGAAAAAAAGGTTTGGAAATGGTTTACTTCAAGAACAAAGTCTGATTAACTTAAATATAATACCAAAAGATTGAAAGGTTAGAACAGTAAAGTAGAAAAGAAAATAAACGGGATTGTTCAAACTGTAAGGGAATTACCATGACATTCATAATAGGCACCGTTTCAGAGAGGGAAGAAAATAATCTCACCACTTATTTAGGTTAGAGCAATTGATGCAAAAATACACTAGCGAATCAATATTTGTGGCATTCGTATAACACTTAAATCAAACAAGAATTGATTGCAAAACTTCACAAAGAGTCAGTACACAAATTATCTAGATCGGAAAAGTTTAGTGAGGTATAGATAGACATAAACAAAACCAGAGCTCAAAATTGAAAGTGAGACATAGAAAGTAGAAACTCTATGTTACTTGATTTAGTGATACATGCAAAAATTTGTAGGATCTATAGATGCAGAACATGATACATATTAATGGTCGAAAACACTACTTGATAGAAACCGAAGATGTACAAAAGCGAAAGTGATAATAATTGAAAAGTATTATGTAACTACTACACTAACACCATTACGAGAAATTATATAGACGTTACATTTAAATAACGGAAAGATAAAACAACAGATTTCTAAAGTGTTACAATACATTTAAATTACTCCTTAAACAATGCATTATTAAAAAAAATCTCATAGAGAACGAGAATGGTAGTCTACAAATAAATCAACTTGAACTTAATCATACGATAATAATAAAAAGACCTTGACAATTATAAAAATGGACAAAGATGGGTCAAGAGGAAACGAAGAAACATCGTTTCAGAAACAAAAAAATAAGAAAGGTTGAGAAAGACATGCGATGAATAAATACTTGGTCGTCTTTAAAAGGTGTGTCAAGGAATGAGGAGAAGACACTTCCTACAAAAAAGGATGGATACTCAAAAATTAAGCAGTTAAATTTATTGTTTATTGATTTCTAAGTTTGCACTTTTGCATACACGCCTAAAAATAGTGTAGGTATGAATTATAATGTGTGTACAGTGTAATGAAATTGCATATAGTATATGTAACATTAAGGTGAGTTGGGAAGGCTAATTGGTGTGTTTCTGTATCGTGAGATGTCACTCTGCGTTTAATAGTTTACAACCATTGTTTACGTTCGTTATTTGTGTAAAACGATATTGTGTTTGTGATAAAATTTTGTTTTGATAACTAGCATAATTCATTATGAAAAATAGGTTTTGGTAAGAGCTACATTGGAAATTAACGTTTACACTTAAACTTGTCCGCAACAGGTCACGCCACGACATATAAAATTTACATAAATTTTGGAAATATTTTAAACTGGTTTTTTTAACCTGACGTTTAGATGCACATTTAAAACGTATACTCCAAATTTTAAAAAATTAAACTATAAATAAATATTCCAAGAGCCGTACAGTGTAACCTTAAAAAAGAGCAAATACACCTAATGTTCGTATTGGCTAAATTCTTGAAATTCATTCTCAGTAAAATTATATAAGTTAAATGCATTAAAATAAATCTATTATCTTTCATTCCATTAGGTTTATTTTGATTTCCTTTAAATTAATTTGCAATACTATATTTATAAACAAGACGAAAAACACTGAAATAACAATTCATTACGTTTGATGTACTCGTATGTTCGGTTTTTACGACATCTGTCTGCATTTTAAAGGGTACACTGTCGTTCTTTTCAAAAATCTAACAATTAACCAAACGTCATTTAACAACTCAATATTTTTTGTAATACAATCCAACTTCGGTCAAAACTAAAATGATTAAAATTGAAGGCAATAGAAATCACTAAGTGAGCAATTGCAATAATAGAGGGGTCTTGCAGTAGTAAGCCTTGTGTAACTCGACACCTTATATTGTTAAACAACGTCCCTTTTAAAGATATGAGGGCGGTTATGTTCTATACATGTCACGTATTGAATTCACATGGTTACTTCCTTTTTGAAAAAAGGTACGTTAATATGTATTTCAAATGAATATTATTGTTGTGAGATATTTAGGTACTGCAATATCATTTTTTAAACATTTAGGTACGTTTTGGTTTAATAATGTCGGGGTTTATGCCTAATGCACAGGTATTAGAAATTTTACAGAATTGAAGACCATTAACTATAATTATATCTTGCGTTTTTTTTTTTAAATTGAAATCTTTAATTATTTTGGGATTATTCATATTAATAATAATAATCTAGTAACGAATTTCATAAAACTCGGTTAAATTTAAACTTTAGATTAAAAAAACAATCGCATGTTTAATCCTTGCATACATAATATATATTCAACCTAAACTTAAATGTAACCGAATTTGGTAAAATTAGGCATATAGTTCCTTATGTAAAATACCAATGTAGTTTATGTTGTTTATGTTGAAGATACTGTGCGCTTTAGATTTGTTAGATTTTATGAATACAGGTAAAAATATTTGTTTAATAATTTTATTATTATGCCTGCATCATAATCGCTAATAAAAACACACGGACGCGTGCCCTAGTGCTGTTGCCTTGGATTTATTTATCTAAATACACATGAATCGTACAATTGTTATTGTTTGAAGATTGTAAATCGGAACGAATTACATCACTATTATTTAAACTAACAGAAGAATCTCGATTCATTGTCCATTCAATGTTTCCTTTTTTGGAGGCACAGATGTAATAGTATTATTTCCATTTACTGCTCTAATAATGCGCCTAGAGACACTTAGTCTATTCGCGGTAGACTCTTCAAGTTACGAACTTGCTACGGTTGAAGACTTCCATTCAACTTGTCGCTTAAGTTCATCCACACTCATTCCACTATTTTGCATTATTGTTACAGCCGACCTGATACATTTGCTTCGAAAGCATCTTTTTAAACAATTTTAACAACTTTTTAAAACATCAAACTAACAGTAAACGTCCTAAAAGTAGCAAAATACAATACATAAGTTGTTCTAGAAATACGAACATAAATTTTACATAGTATGTTCAAAGTAGATTTTAAAAAAAAATCGAAAACATCGGTGTTCCTTTTGAACGACCCTAATAAAATGTATATAACTAATGCTTATGTCTTGCAGATGATGATCTGATCAATAACAATATATTCATTTAAAATCATTTTCAACATTTACTCCCTTTTTTACAATTACTAAGTAAGAACGTAAGACAATTAAAAAAATTTTTAATAAAACTCTAGAATTCCACCCATATAACTTTGAAACTAACACATTCAAGACAAAATGAGTAAAATTTTTCTCTGCAATCTTTAGCTGTTTATGTGTATTTTAATCCATTTTGGAACTGTTGAGTATGCATTACGTTGAACGTTGATCCTATTTAATATCGTCTTAAAAATATTTTTGTGAAACAGGATGCTGGTACATAACTTGACGTTTTCAATGGAAAGGCATAACGTTACATGAAGTTAATATGTAAGTCAATTATAGAGGCATGAGTAATATTGTCGAATAATAGTCATTTATGATACAAGTGTGTGAAGTAAGGCTTTTTATACACGAGTTGCGAAGTTTAAAACACGAGCCGCAATATTTTATTGACATTAAAACTAATTTTTGCAAATACTTCAACAGAAAAACGCATGCAGTTTCAGTTTTTTTGTTTCGGTTGTTAGTTGTCAGGCATTCTTAATAAGAAAAATAGTTTAATAATAAAATTCCCATTTAAATTATATTGTACTTTTACAACACACGATTTTATTTTTTTACCCAGGATTTATTGAAAAGTAGCATTTCACACACAATTATTTAGTAATTAATGTGCTGCTTATAGGTTGGACGTAGATACCTATATGTATATAATTCCAATGTTTTACATTGTCTTAATTATTTTATAATTTTTACATTTTTTTCAACCGGTCATCTTTTTTGCAGTAACCTTAAAACACTGACAGCTAATATTTTTATATATTAATTCCTTAAAATCTACAACCGCCTTAAAGCTACAAACAACGGCGTTTAATTTAAGTTCGAAGTTGTTAATTCTAAAGATTGAATAATTTAAACGAATTTATCTTCACATAGAGAAAAATTTAAGGTTGCTAAACAAAAACTTTAATAAAACGAAGGACTAGCGTCTTTTTTATTTAGAACAATTAAATTATTTTTTTGCTATAATACGAGTAGTATATTATATAACAAAAAAATTGTTTTTCATTGGGGTGTAAATCCTCGAGCAATGAAACATGATGTTATCAAAAAACAATGATTTTTTGTCCTCTTCATCTCATGCAATACGCTATTTCCCTACAGTTAATACATTACAGCGTTCACAAGGAATTGTATGAGTTGATTAAAATTTTTTTTTTTTTTTTTTTTTTTTTTTTATTTTTTTATAAAAAAAAAAAAAATAATTAAAAAAAAAAAAAAATTTTTTTTAATTATAATTTTTTTTTTAATTAAAAAAAAAAAATAAATTTATTTAAATTTTATTTAAATTATTTTTTTTTTTTTTTTATTTTTTTTTTTTTTTTTAAATTATAATTTTTTTTTTATAAAAAAATTTTTATTTAATAAAATTTTTTTTTTTTTTTTTTTTTTTTTTTTTTTTAATTTTAAAAAATTTTTTTTTAAAAATTATTATTTTTTTTTTTTTTTTTATTTTTTTTTTTACATTTTTTTTTTTTTATTAACACAGAAAATAATTTTGGTTATAATATGAATGTTCACTGGTTATTAACCGTTAGTTTACCGTTTCAATAAATATTTTATAGTCCCAGTGTATAAAAACATTTTGTAGTTAAGGAATATTAAATGTAATTCATCAATACAATGAAATCTTATACATTAATACTATGTAATTGGATGAAATAAAATTGATGTACACACTTTATTGAATTGAAACTTATTTATAAACTTAATTAACGCTGAACACATTTTTAATAAACAAACCACTTTTATTTTATGTATACACGGTATTAGAGACGATAATTCAAATTTATTAAATTAATAAGCTTTTGTTTATTGTATACATAATGCGATGTTAGTTTAATAAAACGAATACATGATTTTAATAAATAAGGTTCATTGCGCCAGTGAAACATATTCGTGCTTATTATTAATAAGGTAATACATTAAATTAATGTACTAAGACATTCAAATCACAAATAAAATGTAGATGGTAACAAAGGATATACACATACAGGAATACATTGAATCAATTTACGAATTCATCAATTTTGTATACAACTTGAAGATTACATTCATTCAATATACGGATACATTACTTTTGTGAACAGATTTATTAAAATAGTAGTTATAGCTCTGGAAAATGCGACTCATACGCATTCAACATATCCAACTGTCTGCAGTAAAGTGATAAGTTTTTGGTGTTGAGTATTATTGATACATTTTAATCCAAAGAAAAGTGTTGAAACAGTAAGTTAGGTGAGTATTTTATATTATTTATTTATATTATCTAACATCCTTGTAGGTAATTCAAGTACAAGATCTTTAATAACATCTTCCTTTTCTTCTACTCCCATTTATTTCTAAAATGTTATGCTTTGTATGCAATCACAGTTTTAATACGGCAGATTTACTTATTTCACATTTTAAAAGAGCTCATGATTTTAATTCAAATTCGACAGTGAAATGCACTGAAGATAACTGTTATCGCTTTTTCAAAAACCCTAGGCAGTTTCAAAAACATGTTAATCGCAAACATGTTGGAAGGAAAACAATTCCAGTGCAGCAGTAATTAGTATTAGCGACAATAATACTAATTTATCTGATTCAGATCGCAATGCTGAAAATGCAAATAATAAAATTAATTCAGTAACTAATGACGTTTTATTGGCGCATAAGAATCTACAGTCTGAAAATCCTCTATATTATTAACGTGTGTTAATGGTGCTGACGACACAGTAAAGCCTTTAGATGTTCTAGTCTGTCAACAAAAACAAAACATTCTTTGAAATTCGAAAAGGAAACTGCTATTCACAAAATTTTAGAGCATATAACAGGATTTGTTTTAACAATGCATAATAACGATAATTTCACTAAAGCAGATATTTTGCAATTCAAAATGAAATTAATCAAGGTTTAATAGAACCCATGTTAGACATGTTTGCATCTTTTGCTCATTCCAAACTCGTAAATGAAGAGATACTAACGGAATTTTGTGCTCTGATTTCTGCTTGTCGCGATCCGTTTAAACATGTAAAAACAGATCATCAATTAACTAAATGGTTAAAAAAAGGAAGTTTCGCTGAAAACATACAAGAATTTACAATTGATTGTAAAATAGATGTTGTTCATTCTAAAGGTGAAGTTACCTACGACGAAAAAACAGTATCAGGGATTTTGATGCCTATTAAGTTTCAATTTAGAAAGATTTTTGAGAAAGAAAATCTCTTAGCTAGAATGTTAGAGCATATGAAAACTATAGAAAAGAGTAATACATATAAAAATTTTATTCAAGGGAGCTATGGAAAAAGAAAACCTTATTGTTCCACCCCAGTAAAGTATTAATTCCATATTTTTATATCTGGATGACTTCGAGATAAATAACCCTTTAGGTTCTCGTTCAAAAAACATGCTGTTTGCAATGTCTATTACTCATTTCCTTGTTTTCCAGTAGAGCAATCAAAATTGGAAAATATTTTTCTTGCGGGAATTATAAAGGCAAATGATGTAAAAGAATTTGGAAATGAAAAATGTTTCCAAGTATTAGTTCAACAATTAAAAGAACTCGAGGAAGATGGAATTGAAATTGAAACAAACGGTGACACGATCCGGGTTCATTTTTATTAGGTTTGGTTTTGGGAGATAATTTAGCATTGAATTCATTTTTTGATTTTGTAAAATCATTCAATAGTAAAGCGTTCTGTAGACTATGCAAAATAACTAAACAAGCAAGCCAAACAGCTACTAGAGAAGATGCTTCATTACTAAGAAGTATTCAAAATTATGATATTGATATTCAAAGCAGAGATGCACAATCTTCGGGAATTATTAATAAATCGATTCTTAATAAAATACCATCTTTTCACGTAGTAGAAAATTATTACGTTGATCTAATGCACGATGTATTTGAAGGGATTTGTCATTATGACCTATGTCATATTATTAATTATTTTACGACAGTTGCTAAATACTTCGATTTAGATACTCTAAACCGTAGGAAACAAAATTTCAATTACGGATCTAAAGAAATTCAAAATATTTCTGGCGAAATACATATCAACCATTTGAAGAATAAACATTTAAAAATGTCAGCTCGCCAAATGATGACGTTTATAATGTTTCTTCCACTTATGATTGCAGATCTAGTGCCTGATGATGACGAAGTATGGAAATTTTTTATAAATCTAATTGAAATTATTGATATCTTACTTTGTTTCGAAATTAACAATACAAACATTAACTTGGTAGAAACAAAAATTTCCATTCATAATTGTAACTACACCCGTCTTTTTAATGATACTCTAAAACCAAAATTTCATAATTTGACGCATTATCCAACAGTCATCCGTCAATCTGGTCCCGTTAGAAATTATTGGTGTTTCAAATTTGAGGCAAAACACAAACCATTCAAAATTTATGCTCATTGCACAACTTCTCGTAAAAATGTGTGTCTGACTTTAGCTAGAAAATATGAATTGAAATTTGCTTATCAATTGTTTTATAAGAAGATTGATAGATGTTATGACTTAAATGAAATCTATCAATTCAAGAGTAATTTCACAAACTTAATTTTAGGTAAGTTAAAACTGTGCAACGAAAACCTTGTAAAATTCTATCGCCGCGCAATATTCAAAGGTGTCGAATATAAAATTAAAGACTATATTGCTATTTTCAAGGAAGATTTTCAATTTTACGTAATTTTGGAAATAGTTTTTTACAGAACGATATTAATAACCCAATTAGTTTTTTTGTCAGAAACTAAACAGAGTCAAATACAGTAACCATTATCTTGCATACGAGGTGGATCCTGGAAGCTTGGGTCCCTTTGCGATAATACCAGCCGGTGATATTATTGGGCCTTCACTAGACTTGCTAAATACCTGTCGAAACAAGTGCATGTTAAGAGTAAAAGAATATTACAAGTCAATTTAATTTTTTAATTTATACATAGGTAATCAATTTCATTTCATATATCAAAAATGCGAACCGAAGCGCCAGATATTTTGGAGAACGTTGTTTTGCAAAGATGTTCATTTAAGTTAATTTTACCTCAAACATTTTGTATGTTGTATGAGCTGACAGAGGACCTGTTCAGTAATGTAGAGTTTTATTCAGACTAATTTATTGTATACATGCTGATATTTACATTTATGCAGATAAACAAAATATGTGTCGTGCCTGAACGTCGACAGAATATGATTACTAATAATAAACCTACTGACCGTGCATATTGTATAAACAAAATCTTGATAAGTAACATTTATAATTTATACCTTTTGATTAATTTATTATCAAGGCAGGAATATTCTGATATCATTTACTATATTATGTAGGTACTTTTGAAGATTTTACGGCTAGAACAACTGAACAGTTTTAAACGACACTCTTCCCCATTCGGTCAAAAACGATTGACAAGAATGAGCTTGAGCATGTATGTGACCCTTTACACGTTCGCCGGAATGTTGCACTGTTTGCGCCGGTGCCGTTTGCCGTTCTATACATCAGTCCGTAAATTTGAACGGAAGACTTCGTGTGCATTTAAAATTTCTTTAGATTATTTCTTAATTTGTAGTTTTGTGAAGTAATACGTAAATTCTGAAAAGCATACAGTAGCAGAAACACCTTTATAGAAAAAATCCTAGATCCTAAATATCAAACCTAACAAACACTAGTCTCATCCGTCAATTTGGTTTCAAATAGTTAACAATTAGGAAGGGTGAAGTATGGACCGTTTTACTCATGACGTAAATGGAGACAACAACATACTCGACCCAAGTTACTCTAATAAGGGAACTACTATCAAAGAAACCCAGGATAATGCCAATAATATACTTACCCAAAGCTACATAACAAGCACTTTGGCCTCTACTGTTGGAACCCATGAATATGATTCCTCTACAGATGGCTATCAGTTATTGGTGTTGCAAAACAACTATGCAACACAGTCTTTTGCACAGGATAATGGTCTCATTTATCTAGATAATGAAACAACATTGGTAAATACAAACGCAGACGAGTTGAGAACTTTACTCAAAAACTGGAATGTGGAACATATTGCTGAACATCTCATAGGTATGTGTTCATGAATTAGTTTCCGTTATATTATTTTTTATTTTTAATTACTAATTCATATTTGTAGCTGAAAAAGTATTTGTAAATATTCTAAAAATAATAAAGCGTCATCATATTGAAAGACTCCTGAAGAACTTCGATTTTGCGACACAAATTATTTTTGAACATAATTTGGAAGAATGGAGGGCATCTATTGGTAGACCGTTTATGATGGAGACCAATAGAGTTGATCAAAACCCACATATTTATTCTTCATCTACGTCACCATCATCCACATCACGATTCGAAATGTATCCATCCAGAACACCAACACCTTCTAATGAAAATTCTAAGAGTATTATAACATTGGGCGATATTTTAGATGAAACTCAGAAAGGAAAAAATTTGACCAAACTTTATGATCAAACCTCAAAGTTCAACGATGATCAGAGAAAATCGTTAATTAAGTTGATCGCCCAATTTTTGATGATAAAAACATACCGCTGACCTTACAAATTTCCTACAGGTTGGAACAAGAGATATTTGAAAGATTCCCAACAGAAAAAAAAGGTATGTTATAAAAACATAAATAAATAAACTCAAAGCATAAACAACTATTGTTATACATTTTAGAGTACTATCGAACGGGAAAGAGGGAAAGTTATATAATAAATATATAAATCTAAAAAGTGGATTTAGGTCAGCCGTTTCTCAGTTCGTGGAATCTAAAACTACGGCAAAAAAGAAAAAAATCTGCTACAACTAGAGTATTCGGTTAGTTCTGAATCGCAAACTGATTGAGTCGTTTTCATTTTTTACCAACTTATTTTTAGAGCCAGAAGAAGATGCTGAAAATTGTATTCGGGCCTTAAAATTTGATAATCTATCCGCTGAGGAATTTGATAACTGCTGGAAAGCCTGCTCCCAATATCGCTTGAGGGAGATTCAAACTTTGGAGTCTGCAACTGCAGCTTTAGAGAAATGGACACAATATAAATTACCATCAGGCTATAGAATGGTTTGTAAAATCACTAATGTGTAATAAATTTTGTGTTCCGTATAAACACGATCAAGTCTTTCTATGTCAGCTCAGGTCAGGTCAGGTCTGCCAAAGTAGACCTAAGAACAGTGACGTACAAATTGTCAACTTCAGGCCCAGGTTTACAGAAGGTTCGTTAAAAGTTAAGGCCGCCGTTAAACGTGAAATTATGAAATCTTATTGGCTGAATTTGATCATGACCCTCGTTAAAAGTTAATCTACGTTAAACATTTAACAGACGTTCTGTAAACTGACCACAGAACTATAACGGACCAATATCTTGTTTTTGATTAAAGAATCCAAGAAAACGTTATTTACACAAGCTAAACTAACAGAAGTTTTAAACAACTTACAGATAAATATGGACTTCAATAGTTTATATAATACGGGCAATGGTCTACTTGACTCTTGGGAGACGTCAATTAACTCCATAACAAAATTTTTAAGCCTGGAGCGACACGTTAAAGATAAGACCATTTTGGAATTGCTGGAAAAGCTGAAAACGAGATCTTTAAATGAAAGTAAGTATTAAGTAACTCAAAAACTCCTAAATAATTTTTTTCTTTTTAGATAGTCGTGATGCCACTTTATTATACGCTATACATGGATATCTTGTACCGACTCATAAAATTGTTAAGAAAACGATAAAACTGGAAAGAAAGATACCATAAAGTTTTCCATTCGGGACTCCCAAATGGCTTTCTTATATGTGGCCAAATCAGCGGCTGATTTGGATAATCACCTAATGCATCTAAAGAGCAAAAGGGAGTCAATCCAGCCCTTTGTAATGTGTATAGGTGACAATATTACTTCCATTACCGAGATATTTGTTTACTTTGATGACATCAAATTTAAATTTTTAAATTTACTTCGGGCGGTCGACATATGTTTTAAAATTTTTTATGTTTTTAATTTAAAATTTCCAATTGAAGCCACAATGTTTTGGACTTTCATTGGAACACATTTTTATCATATAAAATCAGAAGGTAGCTTTCCGAAAGTGCATCTGTTCTCGGAAGCTTTAAAAAGTGGAACAGCAATAGAAAATTAATTTAAATTGTTTTATTGTTATTATTAGCTATAGTTAATGCTGAGTTGTAGATTTTTTTTTATTTTTATTATTTTTGTCTTGTTTCTTTTATATTCATTTGTTACAGTTTATTTTAGAGTTTGTCTTTTTTGTCACAGTTTTAGTAATAAAAATAGATAATTCATACTTTTGATTTATTTTTCAACCATAATCTCCAAAATATCTAATAAACAAAACGTAATATATGAATGTACGTTATACATGAAATTAATAAATTCAACATTACAATACTACATAACATTAATGTACGGTGTATATTAAATCAATGGTATAAGATTTTCGTGTACATTATACTAATGTACTTTTATACAACACATTGATGTAGACTGTACATTATGATAATGTACGATCCTACATACGATGAATGCATTCTGAGTTTTGTTTTTATGTTTCTTATACATTACGTTAATAAATATCATTTATTACTACAATGGCAACGTTTATAACGGCATTGTACAATAAGTTGATAGTATTAATGTACCTAGGTTTATTACATTAATAAAATAGTACGTTGGACAAATTTTAATAAACTTTTTATTAAAATAATGCTCAAGATTCATTGAATAAACATCAACTTTATTTTGTGTGTACGTATTTATACATATCATAAAATGTAATGTAATGAAAGTATCAATATAATGCATCACCTTTTTGTGGTATCATGGCCTCTAAGTACTTTATTTTGAGTAATGTATTTCAAATCTTCTAAGTATATATTTTTCACATTACGGATACGTTATAGCGATTTTAAGCATTCGTATCGTAATGTAACTACGTCATTAGTGCACATTACTTTACATAATAGTATTAATTGGTTGGCAAAATATTGTACAATATTTGTGCATAATCTGTTTTAGTGCGTTGAGCACAATATTACTGTCCTTCCGCTTGTGTACGCACTTATATTGTAAATTTTGCTACTTTAGGGCCCTGTTTCAGTTCGGAAAACGGAAAAAACAGACTTGTCCTGTAAAGTGTTACCACGGAATCACATAATTAATGATCGCAACAACAATAATAATTATATTTCCATTTGTCAAGAAGATAAGCAGCAGGACAAACAACCAGTTCTAGTTTTATTGGCGACGTTTCGCACCCATGAGTGGGGGGCCAGTGCCAGATCAGATTGTTATTTTATAAGTTGGTTTTAATAATTTAAAAAAACCGCTTGAGCACAGCCTTATCTCTACGTGTGAGTAAATAAATAATTAACTTTATGATTTTTAGTCTTAAATTTGTGCAATACTTTTACAGACAGAATAATTCTCATTTAACCTTATTTACTTCATTTTTTTTATTTCAATGTTGTTTTCACATTCATTTGATTTTTTCAATAACATTAGCTTCTGTTCCCGAATTTTCACCCAGTACCTTCTTAGCAATGTCCATTTTGTTCAAAATTGGCTCATCGACATAGACTTGTGTCATGGTTGTGGATTTCTATCGACCATGGTGTTAACCTACCAAGATCGTCTCCAGCATCAGAATATAAGGTCGCTGATGTGCTACTGTTACTGCTGGTGGTATTTTGTAGAGAGTATTTATTTCCACTGGTTGTACTGTGCATTTCTCATTTATATAGCACAAAAACAGCCTCTTGTTAAAAATATATTTGTCGCAGAGACATATATTTTCTACAAATTTCCAACACTAACTAAAAAACCTTCTTTCACGGTCGTAAAATTACGTGAAACAAATGTTTTTTGTATCTGCAACCTTAAATGTTAAAATTTAAATTTCATTCTCAAATAACAAATTTGACCTACTTTCATCGTCAAATATTTGTAATAGGAAACTGTTGAATATGTCTCTTTCAAGAACTATTGATTTCATGAACTTGTAATTTTTTGATTCGTTCTTCAAAAAGCGATTAACATTCCATATTGTGGAATATCTGCATTTTCGTGAAGCTTTAATGTCGATATTAACATTCTATATTGTGTCCACACATTTAAGAGGCCGCCAATATTTTTGTATGCGTTGAAGAAAGTAAACCAAAACCACGTCTTCGATTACCCCACAAACTTTACATAGACCAAAAAGTTGTAAGCATTTCTAAAATATTTTTCATATACGCAGGCTGATTACAGAAAAACGTAGTCAACCAAAGTTGATTTTTTAAGTGGAACACTGTATATTTTTGCAACGTTGAATAATTCGTGAGATTTTGCGTACATTTGACCGCTGTAATTCATATCCCTAGCTTCAACGGTTTTAAATTATTCGGAATTATTTCAAAATTTTTAATAGATATACGTACATCAATGAAATTAGTAACAGTAGAAGTTATTGCAGATGTAAAAATTATTTTCCGAGGTGTTAAAGTCTGAGTATGGCCCTAATAAGAATCACTCTCGATGCCCAATAATATTGTACAGGGCGTCTGAAAATTTGGTTTAAACTTTGGCATCACAAATACCTGTAAACTAAATTTTTCAAATGGAAAATAATGTCGTGTTACAAAAATGCCTCTTTAAAAAATGTTAAACGTGTCATTAGAACTATATGCGCTTAGTACTTAGTTAAACAATTTAATTGAGTATTCAATCAAATTTGTTTAATTTAATATCTTATAATTCGACTCTTAAAAATTACTACCATAGATTTATTGGTTAAAATTACGGGCTGCGCTATGACAGATTGAGATCACATGATACTACAGAATACTGTACCTGAGACTATTGGGACCCACCTCACTTGTTGGACAAATAACTATTTCTTCGCACAGCTATCTCTTTAAATCTAAAAAAAAAAATAAATAAATAAAGCACATGAAATAATCATTATAGGAGACCAAACTGTAGAGTGGGTAAAAAAGACAGAGACGGTGTTATTGGAAAATACGGAGAAGAAACAAAAAATGACAGTGGAGATAGATTGATCCAGTTGTGTAAAGAATATAAACTTATGGTGACTAAACACATTTTCAAACACAAGTATGCACACAAATATACCTGATACAACTGACAAAAAACTAAGATCTATAATAGATTTAGTAATAACAAAACAGAAACGAAATATAGTGGTAAAGATGTAAGAGCATATAGAAAACCGGAATGCGGCTCAGACCATCACTTAGTAATCGCTAAATTAAGATGTAATGGATATAGAAATAATATAAAAAACAAAAAAAAATAGAGGACGAAGACTTACAAGAAGTCAGAGAAATTAGATATAATGTAGAGCTATTACAAAAACAAAAATTAAAAGAATTATACCAAAACAATTTAAGTTAACAACTAAACTTAAACTTAAACAAAAGAAAATACGACATTGGGAATATATGAACATATAGTGAATACAATACATAAGGTAGCAGATGAAGTGCTTGGAAAAAAAATAATAATAAACAACGAGAAATGCCTATTAGTGAAGAACTAAAAACACTAATCGAAAGAAAAAAAGATAATATATGGTAAATGGCTATCCAATCAAAACACGAACATAAGAAATGAATACAGGAAGATCAGACAGAAATAAAAGTATAAAGAAGAATCAAATGAATTTTGGGAGAACACGTGCAAAATATATTGATACAAATCTAGGATATAATAAAACAAGAGAAGCGTGGAAAGTACTAAAAATACCAGGACCAATACGAAAACAAAGCCATATCTCAACTATAACTCCGACACAATGGATAAGGCACTACGAACAATTACTACAAGAAACGAGAGATGAATATAGACAAAAGAAGAAGATATACTCACAATGTCAAATACCACAGAGATTTCAATAAAAGACGTAGAAGAGGCTATAAAGAAAACAAAAACAACAGGGCTGCAGGACCGGGTGGAATTCAACCTGAACTTCTAAAATATGGTGGAAATAAAATGAATGTGCTGATTACACAACTGTTTCAAAAATAGAAGCGGGAGGACAACACCAGCAGAATGGAACACCTCCATGATATCTTCAATTTATAAGAAAGGAAATAAAAAAGAGACTAATAATTACAGAGGGATAAGCGTTATACCATCTATGGCAAGAATATTCGGAAGGGTAATTAAAAATAAGATAGAACAACAAATGATCCCCTTAAACGAAGTACAAAGTGGTTTCAGGAAAAGTCGATCATGTCTGGATAACATATTTTGCGTGAGACAAATACAAGAAAAGAGGAAAGAAAAAATATTGAAACATATATGGTTTTCATAGACTTTGAAAAAGCCTATGATAATGTTCCAAGAAACAAGATATGGCAGACAATGAGAAGACTAAATATCGAAGAAAAATGGATTAATGCAGTAAAACAGCTTTACGCAAATAATGCAGAAAAAATAAAAATTGGGAGACGAATGACCCCAAAAATTATTATAAATAAAGGGTTAAAACAAGGTTGTACAATCTCACCGCTTCTGTTTAATATATATTTAGACCATATATTAATAACATGGTTACGCGAATGTGCAGAGTATGGAATTAAAATAAATGACGAAGTATTGAATGCCTACTGTTTGCTGATGATAGGTTATCTTTGCAGACACCTAAGGAAGTTCTAATACACATGACAATAAAAAACTAAAAGAAATTAGCGGAAAGCAGGACTTAAAATAAACTTCAAAAAACAGAATACATGTGTACGGGGACGACAAACGACAATATTAACGAAAACGAATCAGAAATGCCAGTACAAAGAATGCTTTAAATACTTAGGAGCTAGAATAACAAAAGACGGAAAAATCAAGCAAGATGTAGACAGTAGAATACGAGAAGGAAAACAGCTACAAGAGACCGCTACATGGGTGCTGAGGAGTAAAAACATAAGGAAAGAAACTAAGAAAAGAATTTTCAAACAGCATAGTAGAAAGTATAACTATATGGGGGTGAAATCTGGCCGATAACAGAAACAACAAGAAACAAAATTCGTACAGTAGAATTAGATTTCATGAGGAGAAGTTTACAAATCACACGACAGGATAGATGGACGACAGAAAGAATCTGAGGAAATGGACATTAAATCCTCTATAACAAGAAATCTAGAGAACCGCACATTACTCTGGTATGGGCACATAGAGAATGGACGACGACAGGTGGCCTAAGAAAAACCTATAAATGGAATCCACCGGGAAAAAAAAGACGCGGAAGACCAACAACAAAATGGAAAACACATGTACAGTTAGAATCATGGTGGGCGGAAAGGACTTGAAAGAAAAAACTGGGAAGATAGTGATCTGTGGAGGTTGAAAACGACTAACCTTTAAAGGAAAACAGTCGCATAGCTACAAAGTAAGTGATGGCTAATTTAATTGATATCACTAGAAAGTACATCATTGTTTTTATCAAACGAGAAAAATAACTAATATAAACGTAAATGGACGATAATAACAATCTATGGTACTGCAATCTTTTGTTTAACCAATAGTTTTTTTCTATTTTATGATTGTTTATACTAAAATATAAGTGACACAAAGTATATATTCCAAGTACAAATTAAAAATTCAAAACCAATTGCCTAGCAGAGCGATGAAAGCAGGGAGTGCATGAACGGTTTTATTATTCTAAAGTATTTTTAGTTTCTGTTTTAACAATAATGTAAAATTTATTTGCACTTTCCATATTCCTGGCCTTGTAAAAAGGTGAAAGAATACGCCAAATATGGTCCGTTTCTAGTTACGTTGGTACTAAATGCGTTTTATTGGTAACTTTTTGATTGCTCGACTTTTATTGACAAAATTTGCACCAATAACTCCAGATTTATGATCCGTCCAAAATAGTAGGGTGAAAAATGTTATTATGTTTATCGTTGTTTTCTGTTGAATGATGTATCTAGGGTTTTATTTATGGCAGTCTATTAGAGTTAGGTATTGATACAATAAATTTTGCCAGTAATTTTATTGCCAGTCTAAACTTTAATGTTTATGTCTGTATCTGTATTTACCGACAACTACTTCTAAAATAAAAAATGACCTTCACGGCTAAATAGCGAACAATTTTGATAACATTTTATCTACAAATTTTGTTTGCAAAGCACAAGTGAATTTTACGGCCATTTAATTAATGCAATCGAAATTCGCATCTGATTACGTAGTGCCACTGAAACGAACATTTTTATGAGCATTTCATTCGGTCACTACCGGATCAAGTAAATCACTATTTTTGCTTAGGTTTATTTTCTTTTTTTTGAATGCCACCATCTCGTTTAATGTTTTTTATTTTTTTATTTCTTAGACGATTTGTGGTATCTGTAATATTACATCTTGGAAATTCTGGTTTCAGTTTATGTCTATACAATTACTGATATCAGTGATAACTGCACATCTTCCCAGATATTCCTTACACATTTTCCATTCTAAAACCTCCTACGGCTTCTCAGGATCGTCGGACTTGTGGACTGAATCAGACGCATGCGCCGTACAAACCTAAAAATTAAGTTTTTTTAGTTTAGTGAGGTACTCTTTATTATTTGTTAAAGCCAATGTTATTATTTATTTTATTATTTGTATTTGCGTTTGTCATTTGCGAGAAGGTTCGAACGATCGGTGCAACCAGAAACAATTATTACACTCAAATAACATTTTATTTACAAGCAAATTAGGGTGTTAAGGTTTTCTGTTTATTGTTATAAGCTTCTTTTATTTTTGTGTACAATTCATTGTTTAAATTTTAAATTAGTTTTGGTATAATAAACTTTTCTTTTATTATCTACTATTGAATACGTACTAGCAGTGCGCTCCCGCTAAATCATGCACTATAAGTAAGCATTTAATGCGTCGAATGAATCTCAGGAAGTAACCATAAATGACTCCCCATTTCAAGTTATCAGTAATGTTTGACTGATTGGAAAGATATAAGAAGAAACTTTGTCAATGGTTGTAATAAATTTTGATTTTCTATTTATTTCTATTAAAATTGTGGTGTTAAATAAACTACAAAATGTACAAATTCAAACATAAAAAAAAAACAAAAATAAGCATTTTGAAAAGAAAAATAATAGCTACTACCGTGACAACGCCCCAAATTTACTTTAAACAATTAAAATTAAAAAGTTGTTTTTAAGGGAGTACTTTAGTGGATGTTAGCGATGGCGCACTGTGAGTACGTATTCCTCTTCAGAACATTTTGATTAAAATGGAAACTGGAGAAAAACGATGTAAGTAATACTATAAAAAGAATGGATGTTTTTTGGTAGCGCCAATTACTGCTATCAAAAAACAACATTAAATTTACGAACACCGCATACCGAGTATTTTACATTGTTTTATTCCGTACATAACTCCACTCATTCTGCTTAGTGCAGAGAACTCACAATAAAACACACCTAATGAGTTCTATGGCCGCTGATCTTTGCTCATCGTCGATCATTACAATAATTGCAATAGTGTTATATATAGTAGGATCACTGAAAGTATGCAATTGCGCCATCACTAATGTCACAATTTTTAATTAATTTTTTAATATATGATGTATAGTACCATACGAATAAATAAATAAATAAAATGTTTAATAGAAATTGTTATTGCTCTACAGTATACAAAATGTATGTGTATACACATTTATATAAATCGTTTATAGACTAGTAATAAATTGGAAATTAATATGTTTTACCATATCATAGTTCAGGGGAAAAACAATTTGACATGGACATGGAAGAACGCACAGATTCAGAATCGCTTAAAAATAATCAGATACCTTATAATTTGGATTTATTAAACGTCAATTATTTCTATTAGTGCATCGGTGAATTAAATTTAATTTAATAAATGTTAATCTTAACTGAATTAATTAATATATTATTTTGAAATAAACCACCAAAAACTTATATTGCTGATAAGTTGACTGAAAGTTGGTCACAAAGTTCTATTTTTACTTACGTATCACCATTTTTAACTCAATCGAAATATTTGGAATATTGCAAAAACTTATTATAATAAAGCATATACGAAGAGATGGCATGGATAATGCAGATCGTATGTGGCAAGAATCATTAGAACAAATAACTTCTATATGATGGATCAAATTCAGTTAGGCATTGTGAGGATACAACAATGGTGGAATCTTAAAATGTGGTTTGACAAAGATGTTCAGCACTAATCATAAAGGTGCTTTATTGCAAGTGAATTGAGCAACTCCATTAGATCTGAGTATTTCAGCTCATCTGAATAACGATATCTGCATTCACTCTGATTGTATGCAGTTCGGTATAAAAAAACGATTACAACATTAATATGGAAAGTGCATAGACAAAACTGGTTTACAAATAATAAGATGAATTGTGATTTGGATTTTTAAAATCACCCCTATTGCTATCTTTCTCTAAGTAAAACGTCTATAATTGAAATAATACATATATTTGCAAAATTCAAACTGACAGATTTTAAGCAAAAATATAATTACATTTGAATTTTTATTATTGTTAAAATATCATATAATTATTCAGAAACAATCGTCGATGTAGTAGGCATTTATTTTGGTTTGTATTTATTATTGAAGTAGAATGTGCTTTGAAATTGAGTAAATTTAATACATCATAAACGCTGGATAGTTTATTCTGACTGAGTCGTTTACGTTGAATGTTTTACATAAATATATTTTATATAACAATGCAAATGGTGTCGTCTTAAAAAATTATATGAACGTAGAAGCGTAATTTAAATTTCTTTAATATTAAATAAGACCACGATTGAAGAAGAAGGAAATCAACATCGTCTCAAATATCGTCATTTAAATGTAAGTTTCTTTTCCAAAAGTACCTACAACGACCTTATTTGAAAACGGATATAACGTGGCGGTTAAAAATCAAATCACGCGCAAGAAGATGCGACACACTCCCGGACGTGGTGTAAGCACCTGGAGATCCGTTCTACCCACCTGTGTTAAGGAAAACGATTCCAGTCATTCATTGAGCAGCCAAAGCTCAAGAGCCATTGTGTGTCTTTATAAAATTTTCGACGGTTATGTACGTATGGGCGTTCTACACCTGATCTCTTTTGATCTTTATTGTCATCAAGTCTTTTAAGTTAGATATAAACTTCATTATAGGCTATTCGATATCTTGTTCTTGGGAACGTTTTCACAGACTACTTGAATGAGAACAGGTATTACATATAATAAAACTTAAGATGCCTTTAAAAGCAATGGCTTTTTCTTAAGATTATTATCTATTACGTCAAATTGCTGTATTCAAACATTCATTGCATAATCAACATCGTAGAGGAAGTTATAACGAAGTAATTTTTTAACAACAGATCTTTGAATGTAGCTTGACAAAAAAAAGATAAACCAAAAGAATAAAAAAAGCAAAATAAAAAATAAATCACTAGGAAATTTTGCTGCTATATTAAACATTAATGCTTGATGGAAATTTTAGTATGCTTGGAACGAATAGAAAGAACATCGACTGCCAGTAGAATGTAAATATTTGAGATGCCTACTTAGTAAGAGAAAAATTAAATTCAATTACTAAGATTAGAAGAGAAAAAAAAAAAGTAGATATTCAATTTTATAACTATTTTTTTAGTTTCAACGTCCGTCGTCTGAAATTATATTTTGTACTGATTGAAAATCTTTCTTCGAAACTTTTTATGGAGTCGTCAAAAGGTCTAAAATATTTATGATTAAAACTTTGAAGAAAATATTTACCTTATTCTATGTGTTTAAGCCTATCTTTATTTTTTAATGTTACTGTTTTATTATTCCACAGTTATGCGTACAAAATTTAGGTTAAAATATTACAGAAAATAATAATATAGTGCCTAAAGGAGTAAAAAAAAGAATTTACTGAATACATCAGTATAGAAAACACAATATAAGAATGTTAACAAATACAAGAACTGAACAATCACAATCAGCAGGTACAATTTCAGAAATTTCTTGTAGATTTTTTCTGAAGACGATGCAAAAATGTCAAGTCCAAGTTTTCTGAAATTTTGGCTAAAATGGTCCAAGAATAGCTATTTTAACCATTTTTATAAATTTCTTCTAAGAACCCAAATTTTTGTTTCAATTACATCGCATAGTACTACAGTTTGGCTTTAACAGGCTTTTTCCTAAATTATTATAGGATTTCCTAAACTGAAGATCTCTATTTTAAATTAAAGAGAGTTGCGCAAAATATAACTGTTTGACAAGTTCTTTAGTATTCTTCCTACAGGGGTTCTTGAGGTCGCTAATTACGAATTTCAGATATCTAACAGCAAAGACAAGATCAGAATGAGATCCGACCAGTTAAGGCTAGATCAGAAAAATTCAAAAACAACCTGATGTGGTGGAGCAATTTCAAGCCAGATTCATTTTATCCCAAAAATCTGCTGAATCACTTCCACTAATTCTTGAAACTAAGAAAAGTGCAATTTCGCAGGTCTGTGTAATTAATATCATTAATAATGCGCAGATTATTGACAAACGTCATAAAAATAATACAAAAAATTCTTAATAATGTAATGGGTTTTAGTGTTTTATAATAAATGAAACAAATTTGGGTGCTCAATAGTATTGTGTAGAAGTCCGTGTTAAAATACTATTAAACGGTAATAACACAAAATTGGTTGATTTTTTGTTACCATCAAGAAACTCAAATATTATTACTTAGATTAATTCTCTATTCATTGTAATTAGGTTTTAGTTTTCCAAATTCTGAGGCTTTCTGTTAGGTGTGAATGGAAATAATTAAGACCCCATCTACTTTAATAAGTGCCGACGTTTTGACCAGGAGTGGTCTGAACTTTATCAAGGATATAAAAGTGCCGACGTTTCGGTCAGCCCATACATACACTCAAGTTGCTTGGAATCTCTCTCGCTTTCTAGAGATTATTCTGTAGATACTGCAAAACGTTTGCCATGTGCTCACAAAATAACAATTAAACCATAAGTAAATGTTCCATTTTTAAATTTGTTAGTTTTCTTGTTGTTCTTGTTGTTTTCGATAAACGCTTTCTTCTTTAAATTTTCTCTTGTACCAGTGCTCTTCTCGGTGTATAATTCTTGCCTCCGACCATTTCATTTTGTGATGTTTTTCCAAAGTGTTGGGCAAAGCCGGATTTCAAAGCCTCTCCTCTCTGCGTATGGGTTTATATTCCTTCAACCTGATATCTAAGGGTCTTTTAGTTTCCCTACATATGACTGGCCGCATTCACATGGGACTTCGTAGATGCAATTCTTGGAGTCGACTGTTGTCTGGTCTAGTTTTGGAGATCATGCTACCAACAGTTCTTGTGATCTGAATACAAATGTTAATATCATAATTTCTTCTTATCCGTTTATTTTCTTAGATAACTTTGACATATGGAATGCTGAGTAGTGTTTTGCGTTTATCTTTGGTCATTGCTGGTTGGTTCTTAGAAAGTTGTAGAACAGTTTCTACTACTCGTTTCTGCAACCATTTTGTTTAAACTCTCTTCTGGTGTTTTGATTTCATCTTGTAGTCCTACCTCTGTATTACATAGTCTGTGAGCTCTGTCGATTAAAGATTTAATAATCCCTTTCTTTGTTGTTCCACTGTGATTGGAGACGTAAATCAGATATTGGCCGGTATGAGTTGGCTTTCTGCCAAACTGATGTCACAATATCCTCATTGTTTCTTTGCGAGGACGTCCAAGAATGGTAGTGAGTATTCCTTTCTTGCTCCATGGTGAATGATGGATGGCTTGATATTCAGGTGGTGTAGAAAAAGGTCTAGCTGACGGTCGCTATGGTTCCAAATTATGAACGTATCTCTACATATCTGAGCCATAGTTTTGGTTTAAATCTCGCTTTTCCAGTGCTTGATCTCGAACCAGTTCATGTAGATGTTGGCGATCACCGGTGAGAGACGAACCCATAGGAAGACCGTCGTATTGTGCAAAGAATTCGTCCTTAATTGGAAATACAGTTCCTGAGGCAGCATTGTAGAAGTTCCATCATCTCTCAACCGGTAGCAAAGTTCTATTATGTAATTCCTCGTCCTCTACTAAAACAACAAGAATGTCTTTAATCAACCCAGCGTAGTCTACGGTAACGTCCCCTTCATTAACTTTGTACGCTTAATCGCTTCACTAACTTTCTATTAGTATATAAGTTACAGTAGTCTTTAAGTTTGTTAGTATTCACCTGAAGACGACTGCAGATTCAATAGCAATCGAAACGTTGTGTTTATTCTATGAAATTAAAATATAGACAAGGGAAGTCCAGAATAGTGTCATTATTTCAAACATAACATTGTCTAAACTATTTAAACCCACAATTACTAATTTGAAACAAAAGGAAAAAAATTGATTTTCTTTGTTCAAACTGTAATTGCAATGACAAGACCAGATTCTTCTATTAAAACTAACCACAAATCAAACTAACATTATTTCTATTTTCTATAGAACAAGGCCCTCCGCACACAGGTCGTTAGGCACTCAAAGCGGCTGCAACTCGAATTCGATGCGATTTTGCTTACTATTGACTTTCTATGTAGGTAATTAAATAAGAGTCCACACACAGAGTCGACTGGCGCTCGACTCAAACACGACGTTTGCGTCTCAAGCGTCAGTCGTCTTGCGCTAACTGTCGAGAACAGGAAAGTTCGAGTATGAATTGTAATTCCTTTTCGGCAACAAACAATTGACTATAAAAATAACGTTCTTTATACGGATACTTTTTTTGCCTTTCTTTTCATCCGCCAATACCGATCGCCAAATAGCACAGCCCTCCTCTTTTAAAGTTTCCCTTTGTTTAGGAAACGCAAACAAACTGAGAATTATTGACCCTGTGCGGATACGTACGATTTAAATCGCATGGTTCGAGATTGACGCGCGTTTCGCTTCGAGTTCGAGTCGCAGCCGCTTTGAGTGCCAAACGAATCTCCAATAATTTGAAGCTATTTCATAATTTTAAGCAAATTTTACAAATAAGATAAGATAAATAGAAACAAAAACTATATTGGAACAATTAGGTATTGGTTTAGAAGTTATTCTGCTAAAACTTTAGCGTCTTCTGCAGGATCATTCAGTGCATCATATTTAAATGTTTCTAAAGAACACACAGTTTATGTGCCAAAATCTAATTTAGTACTATAAACGATTGACATTGTTTATTTCCTTACGAAGTTAATAAAACGCAAAACAAATTGGAGGAAAAATGTTTAGTTTCGTCATTTGGACTTTTAAATTTCTTATTTTGTGGGAGTTTTCTATAATTATGGGCAGTTAGCTAGATTAATCCCATTGAAAAGTGGCGACGCTTTACTTATTTACAATAATCATCCGATATCTCATCAATTTTTTTATATTTAGATTCATTCCTTATTACTGATAACTAGCACAATTTTAGTAGTTGCAGCACATAAAACCAATCCATTGTGTACATAGATTACACAACCAGTGCTTTGGACGCTGGTTATCAGCCCTTGTTCGAAGTTTATGAAAGCATTTGACAAAGTCCCCATGACGTGCTACTAAAAGGAATGTTTCCAAGTTTGTCCCGCAACATCATGCCCAACATGTTTCGGAACTTTCAAAATTTGTTGAATTATTATTATTATAACACAATATGCAGAAGAACATGTTTAATAACCTTCTCGCTCTTGAATGTATATAATTAAAGCTATATCAATGTAACCTTTAACATGTCTTCCTACAAATGGTTTCATAACACACGCTCAGAAAAAGCAAATGCATTGTCAGCAACTATGATAACTATAAACAAGGACACTTGTGTGCTAAAAAAAATCAAGATTGGAAAACTTAATCTTGGGTTCGTCCGAACTTCGAACATTCTCTAATCCTGCTGAATGTGGTGGCGTGGGCATTCTCCTCTATTTAACCATGCACATAACAATTATTTTAATTGGACATCTAATATGTATACCATCAGCTAGTTCAAACAACTCTTTTTGCACACTTCCTTATCCTTCTCCTCATACAGCAACAATATAACACCTTAAAGTACACAAATAAATCAGGAAGAAGATTGTGCTGACCTATATCTTCATTTTAACTAACCGTTATGTAATAATTTGAAACAATGTTAAAACAAATAACCATGAGAATAACAAATTTTCATTGATAATTACAACAATGTAATACTTAATGGCTGCAATAATTACTTTGCATACTACAGATACAGGTTTACTACAAATTCCAAATTACGTTGCTGTCATTCTCACTGTGTTCCTCATAGTCACTTTAAAAACGTAAGTCTATCATTCCCATTAAATATTACGTTTTTCAAAGTTCTTTTGCTAAATAAGTTAATAGTTCACCATCTCCGGTCGTTTGCGCCTTTTCTTTAAGAACTTCATGGTATGGGCTTACCATCACCACAAAAGTTAAAATTGTCTGGCAGGCCTGTCAACACAAATGTTGGGAGTTTTACAAGAATAATGGGCATTGAAACGCGTCATGAAGTCTGGAACTGTCAGAATGGAAACGTACCTTTAACAAGCTTTCCGTTTATGGAATCTGTGGTCTACTATTATACTGGCTCTGAAAAGGTTTCATTTAACCATTCACTTTCATTGAATCAGTCTTTTCAAGTCGCGCACACTTCTTGGTTGTGTTGTTCGTCGGCAGTGTGAAAATTTGCAATTTTGAACTTATACTAGTCCAATAGTTACTTGTCTATGGTTAAGGTCAATTAACGTCAAGTATTCATTCGTAACTTACGCCGCAGACTGTATATTAACTACGTACCGACAATGGTGCGTTTCTGAAATGAAGGCCACTTTTTCCTATTAGATTCAATAGATGGCGTCACAGGTCCGCAAATTAGGACTTTTGTATGTGGCAACGCTGCCATTTCTTTTATCTAAAATGCAAATGTTAACCTAGCTGCTTCCATAGAGACCTGTTTTTCAATTACATTCGCCATATTGTGCAAGAAATAAGTTGCTATTTTCCAGAAATGCACTGTATAGTGTACACATAATAATAGTAGAACAAATTCTTGTTTTAGACCAACAACAGTATACTGTTAAAAAACGTTTGGAAAATAGAAACTTTGATATAAAATCTTACTTGTAGGAAAGCATAGATAATTTTATTGATTTTAAATAATTATGTTTTTCAGTTTCAACGATTTAAAATCAATTTTAAGCATTTAATTAAAATGCAACTAATATAGAGATAGTTATTATATAAATATAATAAATTGGATGCTATTCAAAGTGTCATTTAGTATAGGCTTTCTTTAACTTTTCAATAATATTGTAAAATATTTTAGATTTGGTTCGCTCAAACTATTTGTGTTGCCAGTGAGAAACAAATTTTTCTAAAACCATATCTTATGAGTTACAAACAATCATGTTTCATAAAGTAGAATATTTTTTATAATTTCAAATAAAAAGTTTAACAAGCGAATTAAACATAATTCAAATTACAATTTTAGTCTAATGTGACTGATGTTACCATGACTATCATTTCAAAACGGATCTCAAAATCCTCGAAAAGTGACAAAAATTTTAGTTTATAACAGTTCGAAAATTTTACCATTTAATACCTACTTTGATTACAAAAAAACATTTTAAATGTCAAATTAAAAAAAATAATATGTTTGTAATTGTCTGTTCTATAGTTTTGGAGTATCTTACGTTTTCTCTTGTAAGAAAACCTCATAATTACATAATTTTTCAAACATTAAACGGAAAGTCTCTTTTTTTACCTAAAATTTCGAAAAATTAAAATTTTTAAATAATGTGCTCATTTTTGTTTAAATTTTTAATGTAAGTTATACGACATAACCAAAGTATAAATTTTGTTAACAATGTGTCCTTAATTAATTTCTTAGTCAACGAAAGGTAACTTACAAAATACAAACATTTTCTTTATTAAGTTGCAACCGTCTTAGTACTTATTAAAAAAACATAACGTTTCGCAACTATTTTTTGATTCCTAGAAAAAAAATTAATCTACTTCAACGAGAATACATGTTAGGCATTTTAATTAATCCGATAATGTTCTTACCCTAAAACAATGTTTAGCGTACACTCTAACAGTAGTAAAAATTCATTGTAAAAAACAAGTGTTACTATAAGACTTTCTTTGCATTAAAAAATAAAACTTATTACTTAAAAACTATTTATAATTTCGAATAATGATCGACTATTTATTTACCTCCTAATAATATGAACAAAATCAAACCTTCAAAATGTCTGTTAATAGATGTGCAACTAAACTGAATAAACCAAAAGTTTGATGAAACAAATGACGTAGTATGGCTGTTGTTCAAATGAAAAGCAGAACGCCAAAATAAGATTCAGAAAATCGTGAAAACCATAACCAAAACCGTTAAAACTGTAAAACTGCAGCGCCTACAAACAATATAGCTAAGCAATATATTTATTGATGATGTTTGCTTTTTGTGTCAAATCTTTTTTTGCTAGTCGGAACAATAAACAGTATTATAACTATTACTCGAAAAAAATAAAATCATTAAACAAATAAAAACCACTTTTTTGTTGGTCAATGGGATACCGCGAATCAACACAGCATCGAATGAACAAAACGCCGAATTTATTGTCAAATTGACGAATCACTTTTGTGGACAAATTGCCGAAAGATGATAAAACGCCAAAATGCTTCTGTGGACATATCGCCGAAAAGTAAAAAACGACGTTCTTAAGATCGTAATTGTATTAAGCAAATTTCATGGACAAATCGCCGAAAAATGCTCCTTGGATAAAACGCCAAACTGTCAAATTTTCAGGAGTATTCAACAATTATGCCTATACTTTTATATAAAAACAACTTGAATTGATTCCAAAAAAGTTAGTTAACCGTTCCTCAAGATCACATAAAAAGAACTGAAATTGATTAAAACAAATTTACGTGTAAAAAAAAATTGTTTGATATTGTCATACTAAGCCATAATTTTTTGAATATAAGAAATTTTAATAACATGACTAAACCAACACCGTTAACCCCGATCACATAAAAGAACTTAAATTAATTGTTACAAAAAGCGTCTTGGCGATTTGTCCATTGAACATTTTCTGCGTATTGTCCACAATAACATTTGTGATTATTTCACAGATAAAATTTTGGCATTTTTCATAAAAACATTTTTGCATTTTTATCCATAAATTCAGTTAGAGTTATAAAACAACTTCAGGTTACAAACGCTAATGCGTCGTTTTTACTTTGGTGTTTTGACCACAAATTCGACGTTTTGTAATTCATTGATTTGTCCGTAATTTCTGGCTTGTACTCTCCCAAAAGGACATAATGAAATGTAATTCAACTTGATGAACTACAATCTCACTTATTTATAATAGGTATTTAAGATGGAAATAAGCTCTTCTTTGGTAAAGTACTTTAGTCCAAAATATTAAAAACGCAGCAGAATCAAGACGTCCATCGATAGCCCAACAAACTCCTGGACCCCGCGCGCTAACCCACCCACACATTCACAGAAAATAACCACTTCGTTTTTAGGACATATGTGATTATTTTCGTAACGAGTTCCTTCCATTCTAAAACTTTTAGTGGTCCATCGTTGCGGCTATTGAACGTTTTTTCGTCGCTAAAAATCACTCGATTCCAAAATTCCAAAGGTTCGTTCACATATCGCCTTGCAAATTCCAGACGACGTCTCATATTTTCGTCACTGAGAACTTCTTTCGCAGCAGCATTATACTTCTTTATTCCCATCTCCTTTAATCTTTTTGTGCAGTTATACGGCATCCGGGAAAATGTGTATCTGCTATAGCCCTGGAGTATGTAGCAAATGGTTGTTCTGTTACGTAATGAAACAACTCGAGATCTTGAGCACGTGTAGATACTTTAGGTCTACCACTTCCGATGGCTCTTTCCAAAGTGTGTTCAAGATTCCATTTTACTCGGTAATGCCCTACGGTGCTTTTTGGTATATCTAACATACGTGAAATTTCACGCACGCTACGGCCCGCCGCTAATTCCGAAACAATCCGCGCTTTCAAATCAGCACCGAGATGAGGTGGCATTTTCACAACACTTGAAATTTTAAACTAAAATGGAATTTACATTTCTTACTTTATTTATTGGTTCACACTACCCCTTCTCAAACAGTAGGTAATTGTTTATTTATTACATACTTCTAATGACCAATGTAACAACCCTTAGAGCAATATGACTCAAAGGAAGTAAATTAAACAAGCAAGGATATTCTATTGTTATTGAAACTTATTCATAAAGTAAAGCCATTTCCTTATAATGCTAATGGACAGGATTTTCTTTTAAGTATTAAGATTACAATAGAGGACTTATAAACTTTCGAAAATATCTAATTATAAATATTTACACTGCAATTGCGCTTTTTCCTTAATAATTTCTTAGCAATAACATACACGTTCTTGGTTTTAAGTTGTCATAAATTTGATATGATATAAATTTGTGTTTCTAATATTACATCACAAACTAATCTTTATTCGCCAAAAATTGTTGCTTAAGTTGTAAAGCTTCGTACACACCTGAACAACAAACCGAGCAACAAACATAACAACGAACCGAAAGTCAAACAGAACGACAAACGATCTTTTATGATTTCCACAATCCGAACAACAAACGGAACGTTTGTGCTGTTCCCATAATTATTTTCAGTAGTTTTCAGTTCATATATATTTATTATTGAGAAGAGAAAATTGCGGAAAACAAGAAGATAGTGCCAACCAAATTTTTACGCACAAAGAAGAGTAAAAATTATAATTTACTTCGCTTTTTTTTATTTTGGAAATTTCCGCCCAAATGATGCTAATAGGGACATCATTTTTTCTTGCATTCTTAAACACTGATTAATTTAAAACATTTTTCTTCTGTCAACTCCATAATATTACCTAAAACACAACAAACCCACAAAAGGGAGGACAAAAATAAATAATTTAATTCTCCCGCATAAGTTTGTTCGCCGTTTTGTTTAGATTCGTCCAAACCTGCAAACGCATTCGCGCGCATTTTCTTTGATGTCGGAGAAAAACCGACAAGTTGCGGAACGCCGCAAACCGTTCGTGGAACAATCAGGACTTGCGAATCTGTTCTAAAATTCGTACGTAGCACCGTCCAAATTAATGTTCCGATTGCCGTTCGGTTCGTTGTTCTGTTTGTTCCTCGGTTTGTTGTTCAGGTGTGTACGAAGCTTTACAATAAGCATATTAATATGAACTATATCTTATGAAAGGAGAGTTATGTAACTATAATTAACGACTTAACGTTACGTTAGTAGATTCCATTTACTATTTACACATATTTTCTTGGAACATTCGATAATTAACTATCGGGATATGATGACCCTATACTTCGCAGGTTGTGCGCAACTGGATACAAGCAAATAACTTGGAGCTGTTACCCTGGCCAGCAAAAGCCCAGATTTTAACATTATCGAAAATGTTTGGGCTCGAATACTTGCTGTTATCCGAAGACAACAAGGGCCAAATTTTATACCAGTAAACCGTAATGCACTAATTGCAGCCATTGATACCGCATGGAAACGATTAATATTAATTATATTGATACCTTGATAGCGTCAATGAGCAGACGCCTCCAAGAATGTATCAATAATAATGGAGGTCACACCCATTATTGATTTCTTATATTTATTTATATAGTAATACCTTTATTTAAAAAAAACGTTTTCATTTAATTTTAAACTATAACTTGGTATCTTAATTATAATTATGTAATAAATTCTTGTCAAAAACTAAATATATACGTTGACAATAAGAATTGCCTTAGTTTTTATTTTCACTTTTATATTAACTACAGAAAAAATGAAACGTCATAAAATATACATTTTGTAAGGACTAAATATTATGAATAGAGAGTTTAATGATTTTTTTAATAACTTACAATAATTAGTAGGTTAGATTTATTTAAAATAAGTAATAATCAGTCAACCCAAATAACCATGTTTAGTTTTTGATTTAATTTAAAAGTTATTGCTTGTAGACGTTTTTAAATCAAAATTATTTCTAATTTTATTTTGTAAACATTTCCTAAACAAAATTTTGATTCGATAATTAATCGAGCTATGGTGTTTAATTAGCGATACCTTCAAATATATTCTTTAAAGAAAAAATTAAGTAAGCAACGTAAATTACCTATTTTCTAAAACGTGCTTAGTGTAATGATTCATTCTACAGTCCTTCTATAAGATAACCCCTGAGACTACCTGCTGTTAGAATTGTAAATGATACCCTTAAGCCCGCTTCACAATGTGCAAACTTTTGTTTACAGAAATTGTGGTGTCCAAGTTTTAAATTTCATGAGTGTATTTTTATATATACAGAGTGTCCTACTTTAATGGACTACTTGTCAACTTGACATTTTTAAATGGAAACATATATTTTTATTTTTATTTTCAATTTGCGTGAAAAACTATGGGAGTTTACAATAATTTTAATAAGTTGAATATTGACGTGTTGGTAGTAAAAGCGGACGTAGTAGAAATACGATGGTTAAAGGGAAATCCATTGAACTAAATAACAAATGAAATTTAAAACAATATGATACAGGAATAAAATACATAATAGGCAAGTAAACTAGTGAACTAATATTAAAAACTGAATTTGTAGGATAAAAGAAATAAACGTGGAAAAATAAGTGTAAGAAATTTAATTTGCCTATAAAGGAGAAAATTAATTAATGAATAACAAAAATGATAGTAAAGTATCTAGTACTAGTTCAATTGAATAATTTTGAAGAGAAAAAAACGGAAAATAAAACAGAAAAATGACCGGACGAGCAAATATTACAAGAGATATTCGAAAAAGCAAAGTAACACAATGTTTACCAATGAAACAAATTTCTTCAAAGACAACAACTGAAAATTAAACAGATATGGAAAACGTAATAGCAACGATTAGAGAGCTCGAAACGCAATGTTAAGAAGATGAAAGAAGAATTCACCAAAAATGAGATTAACTAAATTAAGGGAAGAAGTAATAGATATAAAACAAGATATAAAAATTTTAAAAAATAATGGGATACGGAGAAAAATGTTACAAGAGCGAATTTTAGAAATTGAACAAAGTTTAGAAAACAGAGAAAAGAGACCGAAAGAATAGTATAATTATTTAAAATGTCAAAATAGAAAGAAGAGAAGAGCTAAAACAGCAAGTAGAACAGGTACTGAACGCACATAGGTGTAAAGGTTATAGTAGAAAAGGCATCGCATATAGGTAAAAAAGAGAAAAAGAGTATAGTGCTGGCAAGATAAAGTCATTTGGAGACAAAATTACGGTTCTTAAAAATAAACATAAATTAGGAAGAAAACAGTTATTTATTGACAGTGATTTAACGGAAACGAACAAAGAATCAGGCCGGAATTTTGAAAAATGACAAGAGAAGAAAGGATAAAGAAATACGGTAAAAAATATGTTATAAAAAAACGCGATAAATGGAAAAAGATATGAACCAACAAATGAAGGAAACTAACACCAAACTGACAGAGAAAAACAAATTGATATTTAAAGCGAAACGAACACGAAAATAGATAATAATATGCAAATCAATAAACGAAAAGTAAAATATGGAGAAAATAGCAACATGGAATATTAATAGAATAAGAGGAAAAGAAATAAGTGGGGAAAATTCAAAAAAATAGGAAGATATTATGAATAACGGAAACGAAGAAAGAGAAATGGAACAGAATAATTAAAAAATAACAATATAATAATTTACAGTGGAGTAGAAAATGAAACAAAACTGTAGCTTCAGTGGGATGCATAATCAAAGAAAAAATTTAGAAGATCAAATATTGGAAAACGTATAATAAGCGTAATGAATTGAAAAGTAAAAGGACCGAAATTTGGTAGCGAAGATATACGGTGATTACTAAAATCAGAGAAAATATACATCAAAAAGAAGATAACGCAGAGGAATGCAGGAAATAATGAAGTGTACTAGAAAAATAATAAGAAACGCACATTATGGTGGACAGAGGAAATTAAAATACAAATTAAGAAAAGAAAGAAACATGAAAAAGTTACTTATTGGAGAAGAGTGGAAAAATACAAGAAATATATAAGAAATAGCGGAAACAACTAAACAATTGATCAAAAATGCGAAGAAAACCCATGGAGAAAAAAATGGAAAAAGACTCAAAAGGAATTAAAAACTATTCTATAGAACATTGAAAACTTAAGAACAACAAAAATAATAAAAGGAAAAAAGCGGAGAGAATTATAACAGAGAGAATAAAAATAATGGAAAAGAACACTTTGAAGAATTACTAAATGATCCCCAAGACAGGAGAAGAAATTGAAACGACGAGATAGCAAAAGAAACAAGAAACATGTGATAAGGATGGAAGATCTTGAAGAAGTAATGAAAGTTCAAAAATACTGGGAAAGCAGCTAGATCCGACTGAAAACGGCGGAAATCATTAAGAGTATAAGACAAAAACGTAAGATATACTATTAAGTATACCGTTTTTAAAGTTGATCGTGATCTGTAATGTTCAAGTTATGAATATCGAGTTCTTCTTTAGGTTTGTTACAAGGTAGTCAACCTATACTGTATAACTTCATTTTTAATAGATAAAATAATCAAAGAATAATGATGAGCAATACGTAACTGGG